>PVIW01001371.1:10015-307520 GCA_004026585.1 Noctilio leporinus | reverse complement strand
ACCACTGAAGGCCTATTCCTTGTATTCATATACTTGGTTCTGTTTTGCTTGTTGTTAGTTTTGCTCATTATTGTCCCATAATGGGTGAGATCATATGATATTTGTCCTTCACTGACTGGCTTATTTCACTAAGCATAATACTCTCCAGTTCCATCCATGTTGTTGCAAAGGGTACAAGTTCCTTCTTTCTTTCTGCTGTATAGAATTCCATTTTTTTTTTGGGTAAAGTGAGATGACCAATATTTTAGGCTTTGTGGAGCATATGATCTTTGTTGTAACTTCTCAGTTCCATGGTTGTAGCATGAAATTAGCCACAGACAATACAGAAATGAGTGGGCATCTCTGCATTTTAATGAGATTTATTTACAAAAACAGGCAGCAGTCCTGGGCCTTCATTTGCTAAACTCCATTCTTGGGGACTGCATCAGTCAGCTGTTGCTGTGTAACAAGTCACCCCAATACTTAGTGACTTCAGGTCAAAACCACCTTTTCTCGCTCAGATATATCTGAGCATTGGCTGATATAGTCTAGGCTTGTCTGAGGCGAAAGAGGTGGGAAAACTCACTTCACCTCTAGGGAGAAGAACTATAAAGGCAACAGCCAAGGGCAAGGAGAAGGGCAAACAGAGAGACAAAAAATTGGGACCAGTAATTCAACCTGTAACAGGGACTCAGTGAAATAACATATGCAAACTGCCAGGGGTGTCTGGGTACATGGCCAGTGCCTTGTAAATGCTAGCTAGCATTACTACTATTTTTATGAGTCATTATTCTTTATTTTGTAAAAACCGGGACTGGAAACTGGATGCAGAGGCTTATTCTTTGGGAAGGCTGCTGCGGACATCCCCAGTGATGGGTGTCACTGGCCATTAGCAGTGTGGCCATCTGGGTGGGCAGTTGTTGGCACCAGCCACCTGCTGGTTGACACAACAGCTTATTCTTACTTCCGGGAGGCTGTTTATCCGCTGCAGCCCTGGGACTGGTTTGCCACTTATTCATCCAGCGCTACTCCAACCTAAGCAGATTATCCCTGAGCGCCCACACTCAGGAGAGATTGAGACCTAGACCCTCCCTTGAAAGAAGAAATGAGTTGCTTCGTTGGCGCTCAGATACTGAGACACACATGCTCAATGAATGTGAGTGTTTTTGGCCCATTTTAGCTGAAAGAGGCAAATGAAGAGGAAACAAGTGAATCTTAAAGATTTATTTGAATAAGTAACGATGAACTTGCATGGTGCATCCTGGACTCAGCACAGCTCTCATGTCAACGCCTTCTCTTGTGATTCCCACAGGTTCCCCGCAGACCTTTTGCACTGGCAGCACGTGCACATTTCTGGAGCCTCTCAGTGGTTCTGGTTTGGGAGAGTAAGGGGGACACTGGTTTCAGAAGCTTCCAGGGGCTTGTGATGAGCAGTCTGATGAAGGGGACACTGGCCTCCCCTTGTGTGCACTCACGTATATCCACACCATTGATGGGGGCCAGGGTTCCCACCAAGGTGCCTTGAAGGGATGCAATGTTGAGTTCAGTGTTTGCAGAGCCTTTACTTTACAGGACAGGAGACAGGGGCCCAGGACGGCTGAGTGACTCACCCAAGGGTGTGCCACAGGGGAGTCCCCCACTCTGTCCCCCATGCTGGCCCTTTCAGAATTCTTCTTAGGAAGGGAACTCCCATACATGAACCACCTCTGACATGTTAGGCCTTGTGCTAGGTGATTTAAACATGTTATTTCACTTTCTTCTTTAATGAACAAAACCTGTTAAATGAGCATTATTAGCTTCACTTAGAGAAAAATGTGCTGAAAGCCACCCAGCAAATGAGGGAGAAAGTAGAAGTGAAATCGAGGTTTGTCTAGTAAACACAGTGATGGAAAGGGGGGTTAGGGTGGCTTGTGGGGTCAGGATGATGCCGTGGCCCTTGATCTGGATTCGGTTAACCGGGAGAGGAGTTCCAGGGTGTGAAAATTCGTCACCTTGCACACAAGCTTCGTACACTCTTCTAGGTTATTATTTTTAGGGGACAAGGCAGGACAGCCAAGCTGGGCATGTCTGGGTTGCAGGTTCCTGTGCTTCTATTCTGCCCTGCCACCCCCCACCCCCACCCCAATGAGAACTCCCATCCCATCAATGGTGACACTGGGGCGTTTCCATGTGAAGACACACAGTGTATAAAGGGAGGGGGAGGTTATGTTCTTTCTTGACCAATATTCGTTTCTGCTACATCAACCATCTCTGGAGGAGTCCCAGCAGATGCCTGAGTGTGACTTTTCCTACGATTACTGTCAGAATGCAGATGTGTCCTTTCAGAGCCCATTTTATGCAGAAGTTAGATGATTTCATTATTGTTGACTTCTACATACCTGTGTCCCTAATTCCAGGATTTAATTTTTTTTAAATAAAAACAGCTTTATCTGTCTGTGTATAATAGGCATTCATAAGCTGCATATATTGAAATTGGGTAGTTTGATAAATTCTGACATAGGTATGCATCCGTGGAAACATTACTACCATTAAGATAATGAGCATGTCAGTCACTCCAGGTTTCTCTGGAGCCCCTCCCTGTGTGTCCCCACCCCCACCTATCCCTCAGGCAATCAGGGGTCTGCTTTCTGTTGCTGCATGTTACTTTTCACCCCCTATGGAGGATCTTATACTCCATTCTTATATGAATGGAATCAATTATAATATACTCTGTGTGTGTGTGTGTGTGTGTGTGTGTGTGTGTGTGTGGCTTCTTTCGACCAGCATGATTAGTTTGAGAGTCATCCATGGTGTAGCCTGTATCAGTCATTCATTCCTTTTTACTGCTGTGTGGTTTTCCACAGTATAGAGGTGTCATGGTTTGGATGTCCATTTATCTACTGAAAGGCATGTGCATTCCCAGTTGGGGGTTATGTCAGACAAAAGTTATGAGTATTCTTGTAGAAATCTTTGTTGGATGTATGGTTTTTAAAATTTTTTTGTTTTTTAAAAGTGTATTGTATTACATTTATCCCATTCCCTCCCCCCCATTGCTCTCCCCTGCCCCACCCTCCCTGTCCCCTCCCCCACAGTCTGTCCCACACGCTGTCCATGTCCCTGGGCCACTTATGTTAGTTCCTTGACTAAACTCTTCCCCTTTGCCTCCTTCTCCCCTCTGCACATTGTCATTCTGTTCCTTGTTTCCATGCCTCTGGTTCTGTTTTGCTTGTTTGTTTATTTGTTTTGTTCATTAGTCTCCTATATTAGGTGAGCATATGCTTTCTTTTAGATGAATGTATAAAGTTTTGAGCTGTCAAGCCCCGGCTGGCGTGACAGCTCATTGAACCAAAAGTTCAATGGTTTGATTCCAGTCAGGGCACGTGACTGGGTTGTGGGCCAGGTCCCCAGTTGGGGGTGTGTGAGAGGCAACCACACATACAAGTTTCTTTCCCTCTCTTTTTCCCTCTCTTCCCCTCTCTCTGAAACTACATAAAAAAAATTAAAAAAAAAAAAAAAAAAAAGCTGTCAAACTGTTTTCCAAAGTGGTTGTACCCTTTGACATTCCCACCAGCAGCGTAGGGGAGTTCCCGCTTCACCACGTCCTTGCTGACCCTTGCTATGGTCCCAGTCTGGCTTTTTCATTTCAGCCACTACCATGGGCGTGTGCTGCAGATTCTGAAACTGTCTCCTTGTGTTCTGGGTTCTGTGAGCTCCCAGCGCATTGTGCTGCTGGACCCCTGGCTTCATTTTCTCAGTTCAGTCTGTCTGCTGGGCCCTGTCTGAGCTCTTCCTCCCAGGGCTGCGGCCTGGAAACTTGCCCAAAGCAGCAGATGAGGGAAGCTGGACACTCTTCCGAGCTAGAGCTCAGGTCTGTGCCTCCTTGGCCGGCATCCTGTGGAGAACTGGCCCAAGGAGAGCTCAGCATGTTAGCATTTCCAAAGCACTTTCCCAAACAGCCTTCTGTTGAATCTTCTAGAGTGCCAAGGCTTGGTTACTAGCATCTCCATTTTACGTGCAAAGAAATAGAGAGTTGAAGATACAACATGCAACGTGAGCAATAGACAGGCGGTCATTCGATATGGGAAGCAGAGCTTAGGCAAAGCCACATTGATTGCTGTGCACATCGGACCCCTCCTGAGATTGAACGAGGTGAGGTGACTCGCTCCTGATCAGCACAGGCGGAGGCAGAGACCGGAAGCCAGGTCTCTTGACTCCTCAGTACACGACTTTTCATCTCTTTCACCCGTTATTCAAAATACGTCTGGGAGGCTGCTGTCTTCTGAAAACCTTCCTCGCCCCTCCATAGCCCAGAAAAGTCGAGCATTTCTCTAACATGAAAGCATCGTCCAAGCATGTATTGTTGTTACACTTTATTGCCGTGTGGACAGGGGTGGTCCACTATCACTGCATTCGTGTCTTCCAGTGCCCAGGAATTGTAGGTGCCTCACAGATGCGGTCTGCACGTATGAGTCAATGAATCTCCACGTGAACGGACTAGACCAGACAGATCTTATGGGAGCAGAGGGAGTCAGACTTAGAAAGGCAGAGAAGACAGAAACAGCGTGCTCAGTGGAGACTGCTTCAGGAGGTGAGACCTGAGGCAGAGGGAGGTCTGTATCAGTGGCCTGGAAGAAGGCTTGGTGCTGGTCGTTGGCATTATAGGAAACAGTTTGAAATAAGGCTGGTGATGGAAGCAAGGAACTGAGATAGGATCCCTTTGGCTCCCAGTCCTGTCAGATGATAGCATTGAACTGCACCACTCGCATCTGGACTGCTTTGACCTGGAAGTCACCACGCTGATTCATGCCTCAGTCACTACCAGTCTGGATTCCCCTTCCCAGAGCTATTTTATTACCCCCTCCACCCCCGACACTTCAGCTGTTATTAGATGCTTATTAAGGGGAGTGAGTCAGGATGGTGGCTTAAGACAGTTTCCACCCTGCTCCATGCTCCCTCCTCTCCTCTCCCTGCCATGCTTATTTCAAGTGCACAAACTCACAAGGCTTTGGATGGGGGCAGGGAAGGGGGGCAGGTGTTATGCAGGGAAGGAAGGGGGTTGGAAAGACCATGAGTTCTGACCTAGCAGCCCCCCCGAGAAATCTTAGCTCTGCAGTTCAGTTGAGAGGTGACCTTGAGCTCACCGCGTACCCACTCTAAACTTGTTGCCTCAACACCGTCCAGGGTTGTCGCGAGGTTGCCGTGGGGGTGAGCGTAAAGGGCTTTGCACAGAATGTGGGGTACAGCGGGCCTGCAGGAGGTGCCAAGGACGCCTGTGTTTTGAGGTTCCTGTGCTCTGATTCCCTCCACTTCAGGAAGGAGATGACAGGGCCATTTTCTTGTGGGTCTCCAGCAGAATCCTGGGAACCCGTCCTCTCCTGGTTGGCTGGGGTGGGTCATCCTTGCAAAAATTCCTTCCTGTGGCTCCCTGGGGTGCCTAGCTCAACTGCTCCAGAAACAGGAACCTTTCCTGGCTTCCTGGTCAGCTGCCAGTGCCCAGGGCTGGCAGGGCCAGGCGAGCTGGTTTCAGCTTTGTGGGTTCCACTTTGTCCCAACACAGTGTCTCAGGTCTTCATATCAACTCTTTGGTGACATGGGCAGGCACTGGTGCAAGATCTCATTGCCTGAATGCCCTCCTGAGGGTTAGGGGCACTGTTTGTGGAACCCTCTTTTGCTTCCTGACATCTAGCTGAGCTTTCAGATTGTGGAAGGTCTCACCCTCCTCTTCCTTCCTCACCTAACAGGGTCCCATCGGGCCTTGTGCTTTCCGTGTGTACATCCAGCCCACTCCCAGCACGGGACTTGCTGAGATTATGTTCTCCTTCTGTCAGTATCCATTGCCCACAGCCTTCAAAACTGTCCTGTTTTGTGCCTGTCCATCTTCTATCCTTGAATGCCCTGCTGTCCGGAGTTAATGGGCACACATTCATTAGTTACCCTTCTCCAGAGACAGAGAGAACCACTCTCACTCCCCAAGAAATAATTCGAAGAGAAGGAGCCGAGTCACTGGAGGTAGAGTGATAAAATCAGCATTCCCAGCTCTGCTGCTCACTGGTTTTGTAATCTTGGGTGGATCACTTAACCTCTCTGGCCACAAGCTTTCATATTTGAAAGGGTGGGGTGAATGCTAATTGCCCTGTTTCCCTCCTCCCTCCAACTCCCCATTTACTGCGAGGATCAAATGAGCTAATGTCTGTGCAAGTGCTGTGTAAAGCAGAAGTTGTTATTACCCAGAGGCAACCTATGATTATTTGGAACTGGTTTTCCCCATGATGATTCTTCCAGCTCCCCTTCCCTCTCCTTCTTCTGCATGGACTCGACACGGAGGCTGTGTGGAGCTGCACAAGTGGGGTGCAGGAGAGCGTCTGCTCACCAAGACAGTCTTTGGAATTGCTTCCATTTAAGCAGGTGGGACCATAGAGGAGGGATAAAGGAGCCCAACACCCAACCTTTTCTTGCTTTGGCTCTCGCTTCTCAAAGTCTTCCCAGTCCAATCACTTCGTGTGTCCCACTGTTACTGGCTCGTTGGGACTGCCATCATCTCCCAGAAGCCACTGCCCCTGCTGACTTGCTCCTCTTGACCTGAGTACTTCTTGGCTTACACCCTGAAGTAGGGGACCTTCTCGCCCGCAAGAGAAAGTCTGAGTGTACTTACAGGGGTCCTTGCTGAGCTCCCCAGCATTATCACGACCTCTGACCCTGTCCCTCAGGACCTAGCCCACTCGGGACCTTGCCTTTGGACACCACCTTCTCTCCCTGTAGTGGTCAGCTTAGATGTCGCCCACTTGTGAAGGTTACTGTCGCTCCCCTTGACAAAGTGGCCGTGCCTTGCCTTGTGCTTCCATACGTCTTGCCTTTCCCCTGCACTAGAGGAACGTATCCCTGGTTCTTGTTACCTGGTAGGATCTCTTCCCCCTGGAAACTGGAAGCTCCGTTAGGCCAGGTACCCCCGCTGCCTGGCTCCTTCCCTTAGAGCCATGGCACCTAATTCAGGGCCCAACAATAGATGAATAAATAGAGCAGCAACTTCATCTCTGGGAGTTGGGGTGCTCACAACTCTTCATGGATAAACACAGGTGGCCCCATTTTAGAAAAAGGAATAATACATTACTGAACAAATAAATCTGAAAACTTGAGTACTTTTCTGCTAGACCTTTCTTTCAGCAGATACCAGCTAGCTAATGCTACCCAACATTTATTGAATTAAATCGGTGCCGGGCTCTGGGCTGAGCATTTTACATGACTCAACTCCTTTCATGTTCCCAATCATGGTCAGAAGCAAGTGTTATTATTATCCTGCTGCAATGGATGAGAGACCTATGGTTCGGAGAAGTTGAATTATTGGTCTGAGATTAATCAGCCACCAAATAAAGGAATGTTCTTAAGCCCAAGTCTGTTTTCCTCTAAGATCCAGGCTTCTAATCACTACACCTGACTGCAAGGGTTTTGATATCAGAAAAACCTAGGTTTGAATTTCCAGGATTTACCAGCTGTGTTAATTGAGGGAAGTTAGTTTTTACCTTCTTGCGGCCCATTCCTAATTTATTGCTCTGGGAATTAAACAACATGGTCCTCATCACACGCCTGGCATTTAGAAGGTGCCCAACTCTAATTGCAAGTCAGCAAGTCAGAGATAGAGTTTAGCTTTTTAAAACTTAGGCCAGCCTAACATCAGGATGGATGGCTTTCTTCTTTCAACATCCCTGCAGGATGGAGAAGGTCAGCATGTAACAGAGGTTTTGACATGATGGGGAACTTTCTTGAGGAGGGTTAATGCATATATTCTCTGACAACTGAGTCTGTGGGAAAGAGCTTTGCATGTTTAGCAGGAATCTGTGGACCTACTTGCTCAAGACTATTGGAGAAAGTCCAGTCAGTCCGCCACAGGTACCTCTCCAGCCACTGAAGGCAGCTGTCCTATTCCTGTTCTATCCTCTGGGGTCTCACTTTTCCAGGTATGATGATCCCCTTCAGTCCCTCATACTTTTCTCAGAGAATGAGGCTGGAAATCTCATTATCCACCCAATTGCCAGCCTAGAACCAGCCCCAGTGCTTACCTTCCTAACAGGTAAGAACTAAGACAAAAACTCAGCAACAAGGATGCTTAAGGCAGCATTGGTTACATTTGTGAGAAACTTCAGGGGACCACTTAGTCAATGACAGAAGATTGGTTGATAGATTACAGCACATCCACTGTCCATTTGAACAAATACTAAGTAGCTATCAAGAATGACTAGAGGAATAAGAGTTTATTGACCTGGAAACCTGGTTATGGTGTATAGGCAAATACAAAAGCAGGCCATGGAATGAAGTATAATATATGTGTGGAAGAAAATCTGAACATACTTAAAAGGTAAAAGTGTTTACCTCTGGGTCATATATGGTGGGAGATTTGCTTCTTGTTCTACATTTCCTATTGGGGAGGGGAGGAAGTATAGTTTAGTGATTATGAAAATGGACTTCAGAATCAGCCAGGCCTGGTGCGAGTATATTTTTTGCCCCTTGAGAACTTTGTCACCTTAGTTTCATAATTTTTCAAGTAAGTAGATGAATAGGATCCCCTCTGAGTATTATGGAGGAAATGATGGCTTGCTTTATTTCAGGTACTCTGCTAAGTGATGGACTTGCATGGTCGATGTTATGATCTCATTCTACAAAGAAGGAAACTGAGATTCAGAGAGACAAAAGTTCTGGCCGTGGTCCTACTTAAAGGGCAGAAGATTACTTTCCCCATTCTTGGCACTTTGGTCATGTCAATGTTGCTAAGCTACAATCTGTTCTTCTGTCATCCACATCTTTCTGCTGAGTCATTCTGGACCCGCTTTGACTAAAATCCCCCAGACATTTTCATACTGGTCACGTCTTCTCTAGAGTCCTGGTTGTGCTGTATCTTTATCTTTTTTTGGGGGGTAGGGGGCTTGAGTGAACTTATTATGGAGCAGACAGGTGGAGGAAAAACCTGAGCATTCAAATCATACCCTTGATTATGAGGAAGTCCAAGAATACGCCCCGGTGATTTGGTTGTGAGAAGTTGTTAATCACACTTACTCCACCTCACTAGGGGTAGTAAAATGCATAAACTTTGCATTTTCCTATTCAACTCAAAGAGTGACTTCTCCTGGTCTGAGAGTGGGGAAGTGGAGTGGTCAGGACTGGTCTAGTGAGAACAGCACTGGCCCAGACTCCTGGGAGAGGCTGAAGGGCAGCGGTCCCGGGAATGGGGCATGGAGTGCAGCCTCAAGAGCAGGAGCTTCGAGGTCTGGCTGATTTGAGTTCTCGCTTTGTCACTCATCCGCTGTATGACCTTGAGAACCTCACTAAATTCTCTGACCTTCATTTTCTCATTCTCAAAATGCAGCTAGCAGTATTTATTTAGTGGAAGGTCAAAATGAGATCATGGGAGTGCAAGGCTTCACCCAGCACTGGGAGCCTCCCCTTCCCTCTGGAGTGATCCGGTAGATGTGGATGACCAGAGTGGGAAGGTCACACAGCCCAGGTCCTCAGTGCTGCCAGTAGGAGAGCTTTGGAAGGCAAAGTGGCCCAAACCCATGCTTCCTTTATTTTAACACATTTATTGTTACTTACATTTTACAATCAGTGTGGTCAAAAAAATCAAACTCTGCACAAGCTTATAGAGGAAATGGTGAAAGTTCCTTCTAACAATTACCCTCCAATCCCATGCTCATCTCCAGAGATCACGGTGAAGTTCCCTAGGTACCTATCAGCACCTTCCTAAAAATTTGAAACACGCAGAGTCATAGAGACTTTCTCACCAAGGCCATGTACGTTATGTGACATCAGGGTTCACATCATTTTCATGAGAGAAGTAAAATGCTGGCTAAACAGGAGAAGAATGGGCTCCACTTCTTGGTTTTGGCACAGCTTTCTGGTCCGAGGTGGAGGTCATGAGCCCAGATGCCAACTGAATTTGTATGTGGTTGGGAAACCTCTGGACAGCCTCTCTGCGGCACACAGCTAAGCTTCTAACTCAAGTCCCTGAGCTTCTGCTTTGGGGGAAATTACCCTAGACCAGCTCTCTCTCTTGCAGCCTTGATCCCTTGGGCTAGAAAGATCCTTCCTCTTCTAAGGGGAAATAGGACAGGCCTAGGCGGAAAGATGTGTCTGGATGACCAATTGTATGAGTCAAAGGTACTTGTGAGAATGACCAATGTTATTTTAAAACATAGGCTCCCTCCAAAGGAGGAAGGTAGATGGAAGTCCTTCCAAGAAGACGGCGGGTCATGGTCATTATTTAAGTGGTGATATTGGCATTCATGTCTCCTTTGGCTCCTTTGTCTTATAGAATGTTATTTGGGGTCAATTCAAATGCTTTGGAGTTGTCGAAGTGCAAGAGAAGCTACACAGGTTTTCATTTTATAGATTCTCCCCTGCTCACCTCTCCTAAGACATTTACTGTGAAATGCGATTCTGACCAAAGACAAGGGACCATGCTTTATATTTATTTAGTAGTCACCTAATTGCTATAGATTGAGTTACTCCAACTGTCTGTAGTCTTACCACCATTCATTTATTCATGTGTTCATTAATTGGAATGTATGCAGATGACACTATTTGCTAGGCACTGTGCTATGTGTCAAGTATGGAGTGGGCATGAAAGAGCATGTGGCCAGTTGTCCTTTGAGCTGCAGCAGGGACAGACTTTTAGCAGGCTAGATATTTGAGAAGGGTTCGAACTAGGAAGAGGAGTTTTCCAGGCAAACATGGGGCAAGGCCATTTCATAGAAGGGGGTCTCATTGATCAACGCAGAAGGAGAGTCAAGGTGGTAGGCGTGAGAGAAACCATGACCTGTATTGGTTGACTAGCTGCCATTGTCCCATACGGACAACATCTCAAATGCTCCTTAGAGAAAGCTCTCCTTTCGGTCTATCCAGGATGGATTTCACTGATCTACTCTACACAGATTTGTTCATCAAGCCCACGTACTTTGTACTGTGCCAGGCTTCAGGAATGTAATGCTGACAATCTTCTTTTGGCCATTTTCCTAAAGGCCCAGGAAGCAGTATTAAAGTTTAACTTGGCAGTGATCACTAGGTCTTCAAACAATGACCAAGCGTCTTTCTATTTTAAGGGGCAGCTACTGTGAGGGTGGCATTATTGCTTATGTTCTCAACAATGCAAGGAGAATGTGACAGCCTTTCTCAAAACACAAATCTAGATATCAGTGTGACTGATGGCTTTATCTGTTGATGAAATGTCGATAGGACCAAACCCTGTCTTAAGCTACATAACTTAGGAATGCCGTTAAGAAATCATAACCATGGTTTTAAATGCCATCCCTGGGCTCGGCTGTTGGTCTCACGAAGGAGAGATGGCTTGCAGGAGGTTATACGAGTTTCATCAGACTGCGAACAGAAACAACATGGCCGATGTCCTAAGTCCTGCACTCTGATAGCTCCGTAAATGAAATATCTGTGCCCCACAATCCGTTGGTAATCAGAACAATCATGGGCTCTGCCCCGAAATCTGCGTTATTGCAACCCTGTCTCCTAACCCCTCCCACTTCTACGTCCTCCTCCCCCTGCTCCGGGGGTTAAAAGGGCAACCAGCTCAATTGTCAACACCCTGCCTTTGGGTCTCAACCTACTCTCAGCTTTTCAAGAAGATACATTTCCTCTCGTTCTAGAATAATCTTTTTGAAACAGACTTTCAGTTGTGCCTCTCCGTGTCTTTTTGGTAAACAAAACTGCAAACCCAGATGGGCAATTAGCAATGAAGGGCAACAGTGGTTTGGCATGATTTCAGCTAATTGCTGTCCTGGGTGAAAGATCGCACCATCTGTGACAGCTGGCCTGAGGACTCATCACTCCGTCAGCAGGAAGTTTCACCTTCCGTGGGGTAGGCACTTGCACGGCTCTTTGCGCTAGTGTGGTAAATCTGAACCGGTATGGTAGGTAACCTCGTTGCTGTGGCGAGAACTAAATAGGACAAAGCCATCACATTCTTACCCTCTACCTGCTCAACTTAGGTGAGGCATTTTATTTTCTAGAGTCTGTGCATCTTGACCCTTGTGTGTGGCACCCTGGACCCGGCTCTTGATGGCACATTGCTGCGATGTCTTCCTTTCTCTACTGCTTTTGAAGATGGAGAAAGGGGTGATGTGATTTGTAGACAGTTACCCAGAAAGCTATGCCAGCCATTAACTCTTGGCTGTCTGGGGCACTGAGCTCTGGCCTAAAAGGCCTTTTCTGGTATGTTGAGTTATGTTCTTATTCATGCTAGTGTGGCATGGACTGCCACCTTGACTATTTCAGCCAAGGGGTTCCTGGGGTCCCTAGGCAGAGGGCAGAAAAGGCAATTAGATGTCCACATGTATACCACCCTTAGAGGGTTTTTTTTTGAAATAAGGGATTGTAGCAGGGTATTATTTATTTGTTTGTTTGTTTGTTTCAAACTGCCAGGTACAAATCCAAAGAAGGAGAAAGTTAAATTTACATTCTTCCTTCCAAGGTCAAAAAAAAAAAAAAAGAAAGAAAAGAAAAATTCACCCCTTTGTTCCCAAGGACTCATTTTCCATCTCTGCCCTGCTCTTCAGAGTGCTGTGACTGTACAAAGGCCCTGAAGGAGCTCCCTTTCATGTCTCTGTCTTCCTTTCTTTTTTCTTTCTTTCTTTCTTTTTTTTTTTTTTAATATTTTATTTCATTATTTTTAGAAAGAGGGGAAGGGAGAGAGGCAGAGAGGGAGAGAGGCATCAATGTATGGTTGCATTTCACCTGCCTCCAGCCACAGACCCGACTGGAGATCTGGTCTGCAACCTGGTTATGTGCCCTGGCTGGGGAATCGAACCTGCAACCTTTGGGTTTGCAGGCCAGCGCCTTATCCACTGTGCTACTAGCCAGGGCTGCCTTCCTTTCTGTGGCATTTGCCACCTCCCTGCTAACCAGCCCCAGAAGACTGCTTTCTGCTCTCTGCCGGCAGCCGGGCGGGCCACACAGGGAGGCTGCGGGGGGTGTCCAGTTCACATATCTTGCATTCCAGGTGAATGTTTTTGACATTGAGCAATGGCATGATTCTGCCAGGCTGAGGTCTGTCCGGCTGGAATGCAACCGAAAAGGAAAGTCCCGGAGTGATTCAGATACTCACCTCCCCACAACCCCTACTGGTGCCTAAAATTCCTTTCTAATCCTCTGATGATAAACGCAGCCCAGCACTTTTACCAACCCCATGGCCCTTGCTGGGAGTGCATCCTCCCGAGAGATAGGGATGCAAATCAGAACATTTTGCTGAGTCATGTGTCCTCAGCGGCTCTATCCTAAACGCTGCAGCAGACCCCTCCCTGGCAGCACCCAGGAACTCTGCGGAATGACACCAAACATTCAGGAAAAGCTCAGTTTTTTTAAAAGAAATTGTTCTCTCATTCTCTCCCTCGGCCTGGTTATCATATCCTGTTCGGAAGAAAGCCGAACCCTGGAGTGGGCGGGGGCAACAGCACAAATGGTTCTGCAGCTAAGTTCGAAAAGATGGCTGTTGGTCTTTTCCACCCACCCTGGCTCTTAGCAACAGGACAGCTGATGGCATCCACTAGGGAAAAAAACACAGAACTGGTGGGGGAGCCTGTCTGCATTCTTGCCTGAAGCTGATTTATTTAAACCTTCCTGCATTCTTGGGTGTGGAGACCCAGGAGTCACGTCCTGAGAGAATTCCCCTGCCCTTCTCGTGACCTCAGCAATGAACAGGCAGAGAAAAATCTCGAATGAGATGGGCTTTCTTCTGCAGAATCTGCCTTATCTGGGCCAGTCGTTTCCTTCAATTTGGGGAGTCACCACTGGGAAAGTTGGACGCATTTATACAGGGAGGTGGGCGGGGGGTGGAGCTCTGGAAAGAGCACTGGGTTGGGGGGGGGTCTGATACCCCCTGTTTTGATGGTGACTATCTCTCCTTCCTGGTGGGACCTCAGGCAGGAAAACCCTGGTGCTCTTACTTTCACCCAGTGTTGACTTTTAAACTGCAAAGTAAGGAGGTTGAATTGGATGGTTTCTAAGGTACCTGGTGGTAGCAATGTGCCCATGTGTACACTTATAAAACTTTGTTTTATATCATGTAGACACCTGATTCTCTCTTGAATGTGAGAGAAAGAAAACCAGGAAGGCAGGAAGGAAGAAAGGAAGGAAAGAAAAGAAAAAAAGAAATTAAAGCCCATATTCTTAACCCCTTTTAAGACATTCACGCAGAGGCACCATGAGTTGCTATTTTATGTTCTATCTATTTATCTTTATCTACATCTATTAATCTGTGAGAGTAGGATTGGGAAGTTGCAGAGGACTTATGCTTTAGTATCTGGATTCAAATTCTTGCTCTGCCTCCTAACAATCTCACAGCCTCAGGATTCTTCTCAACTGCAAAATGGGAATAAGAAAATCTATGTGATCAGGTTGCTCTTGGGATTAGGCAAAGCAATGCCCAGGAAATACCAGGCAGTGTAAAAACACCTGCTGCAAAGTAAGTGCTCAGTGAAAAGGGAGTGTGTTTAAGATACTGATCAGTTATATAGATTTCGCTCTGGTAGAGACTTGCTTTAATTAGCATGAAACCCCAATACATGATGTGGCACCCAGAAGACAGCTGTGTTTGCTGAGCCAGGCAAATGCCACACACACAGTTTCGTTACTTCATGTTGCTGGAACTTTTTGGTAGGGCTCTGCATTTTCAATGACAAGATCATAGCTGAGATAATCCATGTCGTTGGGTTGTGAAGGGCTGTGTTTTACACAACTTGAATGTCCTTCAATTATTTTAGAAATATAAACTGCTTTCAAAGTACTGTTTTGTTTTTTTTTTTGCTGGGTGTTATCAGCAAAAAAAAAAAACAAGGATGTATGTGTGTGCGTGAGTGCCTCTGTGTGTATGTGTCCTTTTTAGTAAGTATTTGCTCTATGGCAGGCAGTATGCTAGGTGTTTTACAGTTATTAATTTTAACTATCCTCCTAGCTTTCCTCTCCGATAGCTTTTGTTAATCCTGTTACACAGTTGAGGATCTTGAGGCTTAGAATGTGCAAGCCATCCAAAACCACTGTTAAGACCACAACTTGAGTGGCAGAACAAGAATTTGAACTCAGGTCCCTCTGAGTATTAAAAACGGATCAGGGAGCAGAAAGAACAATCCATCTCTTATCTTATGATTGAGCCAATTCCTGTGTTCCTAGTTGTGCTGAGTCTATTACATATTACCTTATTTAATGCTATTAACAATCCTGCAGGATAGATATTACTCTTAGACCTAAGTATCAAAGAAAATAATTATTGATGTGTAGATAGATTAATGAGCCCAAGTAATGGAGGCTATAATTGCCACAATTTAACTTAGTCTCATTCTACAGTAAACTCTTCTCATAAATCTCATTTACTGATTTTATTAGTGTCCACGAGGTCATGTGGTCCTCTCTTATTCTGGGAAGCATCATGATGGCTTATCAGGAACTTAACTTCCACTCTTTTGGAGGATGCCCATCACCAGCCTCTTCTTATTCCTGAGAATAAACTATGGAAATTGAGAGGCTGTAAGACACAGAACCATAGGCCAATAGATTTAATGTTGAAATACTTCTTTAAGTGGTCATCTAGTTCATTGGTTTCTAACTGTGGAGGATGACCTTTCAGTGGGTTGAAAAATCAATTTAGTAGTTCATGACCAACACTTAAAAATGAAATGCACAGAATTGAAAAGATAGTGTGTTGCACTTAGGATGAAGTAGTATTGAGAAACAGTTGTTTTAGTCATCTGTGTGTTTGTGTTCTGAGTCACCACGTAACATGCATTGCTTGTTGAGGATCATTGAAAAATGTTGACTTCATTCAATGGTTTTCACATTTTGTTCCATGGCCTCCAAGGAGCGGAAGTTGGGATTGGAGAAATTGGGTAGGAAGAGCCTTAGGAACGTTTCATTTTCTAGCTAAAGTAGTCCTGTGTTTATCCAGTTTCCATGTTGGATTTTCATATAGTATTCCATCTTAAATAAAAGGACTTAGCTGAGAAAAAAATAGAATGGAAGAGCCATTGATTTACCTCATTGGCATTGGGTTGCATCGAGTGCTGATGCATTTTTCCATGGCTTCATGTGATCACTAAGGACCAGCTGTGCACCCAGTACTGTGACAGCTGCTGTAGAACAGCAATGCTAGAAAATGTTCTCATCCCTGTCTTTAAATTGTTAGGAACAACTGGATAACAACTTGTCACTGAAACCAGTTAGAGTGAAGAAGTGCAGGAAAATGTTGCTCAGAATTTGGCAAATTCCTAAAAAAGGTACATAAAACATTATTACAAAAAGGGATACAAGAGGATCAGAGCTGACTGAAACAATGGAGATGAAATGGAATACAAAGGGTTATACTTTGGTTCAGATCAATGACATAAATACAAATGTAATATAAATTTCCCTGACAATAGTTCATAACTCAAAGTTTGAGGCTGTTAAATGACTTCTAACTCTCAGTCAAAACTGTGGCTTAAGCCAGAACCCAAGGAAAGCCTGACTATATTCCATGCTTTCATAGAAATATTACAGAATACCTCCTTAATGGGACTGCAAAAATGGCTGAGTATTTTGTGGCTTTTTCCATACTAGCTAACTTCATATTTTTGCTTCTTGATTTGTTTTGGCCAACAGAATGTGGAAGAAGGGATGTGGTACCATTTTGAATCTATTCCTCAGCAGGCAGCCTCCATGCTTGGATTCTTGGACCACTGATACCAACATGTGAATAATCTTAGCTTTCTGGAGGAAGGCAGGCAATGTGAAGAGGGTCCCCAGGTATCCCAGCTGAGGCCATCCTAGACCAACTAACATCTAGCCAATCTGCCACCTGTTTGCAGACTCACAAGTGATCCCAAGTGAGTTCAGCCATGCCCATCCCACACTGGAGGAATTGCCTTGCTGACCCACAGAATCATAAGCTGAGTTTTGGAGTGTTTATTAGGCATCACATCCTAACAGATGCACCCACTGTCCTGCACTGGTAAATGCACACTGGAAGATGACAGTACCATAACCACCACATCTGATTGACAAAAATTTCTAGAAATGTTAACAATTTAGAGTGTGTTCAGGTCAGTGTGAAGAAGAGAAGGGTTCAGAAAACCTGGTGGATAAGAAGTTAAGGAAGCTAAATCTGGAAAGTAAGGATGTTTGTAGGAGCACAAGTTCTACCTTCTCACGATAGTGGGAAAAGTGGGATAAATTCTTTGTAACTTCTGTGATGGATTGAATGATTGGGTGCAATTTTTATCTCATTGCCTCTATGGCCTTCTGGTGGGCAGAGTGTACACTCCTCTTGTATACTTTCTTTGACACTGAGCTGGGGTGTGTAACTCGATTTGGCCAATGAAATCTAAGCGAGGTTACAGAGTGCTAGTAGTGGACTCACTCTCCTGCTGTCACCATCATAACAGCATGTCCCAGTTGGCCTCTGAATCCCAGAGGATGACATGAGAGACACAGGGAGCAGAGCAACCCCCATCCCCTTGCAATATGCAGCAGTGCCTTCCTAGCCAGCCCATCGAGTTGTGAGTAAGAAATGAAAGTTTATTGCTATATGCTCCTAAGCTTATGGTATTGATTCCTACCCAGTTATTTTTGACCAAAATACATTAGAGATTAAAGTTAGGATCGACTAACAGCTGAATCAAGGAAGCAAACTTTTATTGCATTTAAGGAAGATCTCTTGCCAAGGGAAAGAAATATCGCTCAATGAAACATAGGGTGTAATTAGATTTTCTTACTTAGAATGGGGTTCAGACTGTCATTTCAGAGAAACTAGGAAGCTAAGCAACTTGGAGAATGATTAGCAGCTAATTTCAGTTATGTTTCAGCCCAGAGGGAGGGTGAGCATGGAGGGGTAAGTATGTGTGCAGAGAAGGTGTTGGTTAGGAAGAGTAGAGGCTGTTGGCATCTTTGAATGCCCCACTTAGATTTTGACCATTGATTTAAACCTGTGTGCACGTGTTTTCCAGCCTGGAGCCCATCCCTCTTACCAGTAAGTTCCACTCATTCCTAAATATCCTCTCCAGTACAGTTTTCTCTATGCAAAGTTCCCCTGACCTTTCCAGCTTGTAGGGACAAACCAGTCTCTGAACTCTACATCTTGGATGCCTCTACTTTTCCTTTGCCTTGTTCTCTGAACTCATATGCTGTCTTAGCTCTTCCCTTGACTTTTCAGGCTGAAATTGATGTTTTCCATGGGCTCACACAGTGTTTCCTGAAACAGCTCATGGTTCTGTAATGGGATCTTGCCTCTCCTGAAAACTGTGAGCTGGTTGAAGGTACGGAGTGTGGCTGGTTCACCCCTTTTATCTACTCCAGTGCCTGGTACACTCTAGGGCCTCAGTAAATATTTTTTGAATGAATGGATTGGATTTCTTTCATCTTTCTGATGCAACTGTAAACTGTTGAATGTCAGTTGGTGCTTAACATTCTCACAGTGTTCCAAGGCCTGTGCATTTATTTATTCAATTAACAAATATTTGTTCAGGGAGCCTAACCTTGGCTACAAAACCCTATGTCACCTGGCTCCTCCCCACTCCAGTGACATCATCTTGTTTAACTCCCCTTCACTCCTGGACCTGCTGAAACCACACTGACCTTTTCTCAGTTCTTTGAACCCTTAAAGCTCATTCCCACTTCAGGGCTTTCCCAGCCACCTTGATGACAATCTCCTCCCTTTGATCACTTAAGGTTCCCTCCTTCTTGTCATTCAGAATTCTGTCCTGAATGCCTAACCCATGGTCCCATCCTGCCTCTCTTCATCACATTGGCCAAGATGTTCGTTAGGTTTTTTTCTGTAAGATGGCTCTAGTAGCATTTACTTATCTTTAACTTCATTTGAAACAATTTTGCTAGATTGTATGGTGACAGCTGTCATGTCAGTGTGCATCAAAAAACTCTTTATCAAAATTGGTAAATTTTTGTGTAGCCATTTTAATATTGAAGATGGAAACATAAGGAACATTTTTGGCATATTATGCTCTATTAGTTCAAGAAAGGTAAAAATGCAACTGGAATGCAAAAAAAAAAAAAAAATGATTTGTGCAATGTACGGGAAAGGTGCTGTGACTGATCAAATGTGTCAAAAGTGGTTTGTGAAGTTTTGTGCTGGACATCTCTGGCCGGACAATGCTTCACAGTCAGGTAGACCAGTTAAAGTTGATAGTGATCAAAGAGCAACACTAATTGAGAATAATCAACATTATACCACACTGGAGATAGCCGACATCCTCAAAATCAAGTGTTGAAAATCATTTGTACCAGCTTGCTTATATTAATTGCTTTGATATTTGGGTTCTACACAAGTTAACTGAAAAAAACCTTCTTGACCATATTTCTGTATGTGATTCTTTTCTGAAATGCAACAGAAACATTCTATTTTTAAAACAAATTGTGATGGATGATGAAAAGTGGGTAGTTTACAATACTGTGAAATGGAAGAGATTGTGGAGCAAGTGAAATGAACCACTGCCAACCACACTGAAGGCTGGTCTTCGTCCAAAGAAGGCGATGTTGTGTATATAGTAGGATTGGAAGGTAGTCCTCTATTATGAGCTCCTTCCTGAAAATCGAATGATTAACTCCAACAAGTATTGCTTCCAACTAGACCAACTGAAATCAGCATTCGACAAAAAGCATCCAGGATTAGTCAACAGAAAATGCATTATCTTCCATCAGGATAATGCAAGACAAGATGTTTCTTTGCTGACCAGGCAAAACTGTTAGAATTTGGCTGGAGTGTTTTGGTTCATCCAGTGTATTCATTAAACATTGCACCTTTCAGTTTCCATTTATTTAAATCTTTACAAACTTCTTTTAA
Organism: Noctilio leporinus; assembly: GCA_004026585.1. NCBI lineage: Eukaryota > Metazoa > Chordata > Mammalia > Chiroptera > Noctilionidae > Noctilio > Noctilio leporinus. The sequence continues at coordinate 287,746 of PVIW01001371.1, read as the reverse complement.
TGGAAAGAAATTTCAATTCGCTGGAAGACTGCAAAACATACCTGGAACAGTCCTTTATGTGAAAAGGTAAGAAGTTTTGGGAAGATGGAATTGTAAGGTTGCCTGAAAGATGGCAGAAGGTAGTGGGACAAAACGGTGAATGCGTTGGTCAGTAAAGCTATTGGTGAAAATGAAAAATGTGTCATTTATTTTTACTTAAAAAGTTGAATGAACCTTTTGGCCAACCCAGTTCTTTCAATCCCAGCTCTCTACATGATATTCACGACTTTCTGACAATTTTCTTATTCCTCCCTCTCTCTCTTTTTCTTTCCTTCCCTTATTCATATGCTTCTTATTGATCAATTATCTCTCTCAGCTAAAAAGTAAGCATCATGATAATAGGCACTTTGGGTCTGTTCACTGCTGTATCCCTAATGCCTGATAAATGTTATGTTGAGTGAATGAATGAATGAATATGGGTCCAGTACTCAGCTGTGTATTGTGGAGAGAAGACAAATTTCTTGACTTCAAATATTTTATAATTTTTGCTGAACCAATGATCAAATACATGGTACAGCAGGGGGAAAAAATAAAACCCAGAATCAAATCAATATGCAACAAACACAAAATAAGACTGGAGCATATGTGGCCCATCTGGTGTACTTCACTCTCCGCTTCCTCTGTAAAATGAGTTTGTTAAGTATGCCATGAGGATTAAGTGATATAATGAATGGACAGTACCCAACATCATGCCTGGTATTCAGCAGGTGCTCCACGAATGATATTCTCCACCCACCCACCATGTTCCCTGGGACATGTGCAATCAAATGTATTTAGAAGCTTATATTGGTTTACCCATCTGGTCTAATCCAGAGAATTGAACTTCAGTGTATGGCTCCTAGGTTTAAATCCAGTGATGAAAATGCTTGTCCCTGAGCCTCCCAGAGTGTGAAAAGGGGAGGTGGAGCTGATTATAGTTCATTTATATTTCACTGCATTAGATACTTTGATTGTTTTCAAAGTTTTTGTGGGATCCTGGAGGTCTTCTTAGCTGCTGTTCCAGCCAAGTGTGGTGGGGAGCTATGTGATATTTGAGCTCAAGCCACTGCAAAAGCATGAAGAGTCAGGAAATGCTGTAGATTGGGCTAGTCTTCTGCTGAGGTGCAGGTGATGCTGCTGCCGGGCCTGAACCACCATGAATGGAATCGGTCCTTTAGGTCAACCCTTGATGGATTAAAACAACCAAACAGCAACACCTTGAGCAGTCACTTGCACGTTAATGAGTTTACCACATGGCACTCTTCTGTTCCAGACCCTTGGATAAACCTTGTTCAATTCTAACATCCAAAACAATTGTGGTATTGAGTGACCAGTGCTCTATCAAGTTGGGTCCATATCTCAGGATAGTTATTTCTGGGGGCAGGGTGGCTGACTGTCTAGTGGGCCAGGGCCCCCAACATCCCTGGAGAGGGGGCAAGTATGACCCGTGGAGGAGCAAGGCCAAGGACAGTTGCACAACAGAGCTCCCAAAGTTAACTCATATCTGTTTCTAATCTGTTTTTCCCTCCCGTCTCCACCTACACAGATGTACCCTTTAAATATTTATTTGCCCACCTCTCAGAAGCCAGTGTGATCTCTTTGAAGGTGTTTACTAATTAGATCAAGTGGGAAAGTTAGGCAACTTCAGTTATATTTATCCTACATCAGGTAGTTCCTGAGCACATGACCCCTAACAGCCGTGGGGAGGTCAGCTGCAGGCTCCCTGCTTCCGTTTTTTAGTGGAGGAAGTCCTAATGATTGACCAATTAAGCTGAATGGCATGGCCCCTTTTCCACCATTAGCTCCTGCACGATTCTGAGACAGACATCAGAGTGTCCGGAGCCAGGAGGCTAAATGCTCTTAGGGAGCCCAATTACGGATCTGTTGAGTGCTGGACTCAATTTGACACAGTCCACATGAAATTCCTACTCGGTGACACCATATCCGGGCCATCGGTATTGACTCAAATCTGATTTTGGCTGGGAAGGAAAATTGCTGCTGCTGTGATTCAAGTTCAATAGACCCACAGGTCACTGCCCTCAAATATTTTAAAATAATATTTGCTTCAGGAGAGGGCATGCGCGTGTGTGAAGGCATGTGTTTTGGTGTACATGAGTGGGGCATGTGTGCACGTGTGTGTTTGATATCCTGATGAAGGAGCTTTTAGAAGAGGCGAAGTGTAGTGTGATGGGGAGAACTCTGTTATAGGGCTGGGCCTTGAGGCAGCCTTGGTCCATGGTTCAGGCCCCTTTCATTCCCTCAGCCCCCTCGGCTGCTGTCACTGCTCTGATGGACAGGGAGAGAGACAGCTGAGGATGACTGCATGGAATGTCCTTGCTCGCTCCAACAGTGCTCAAGGCCATGCACTTCTCACTTGTAGATCAATGGCATGAAGTCCCCGCTGTGGGCATTGAAAGGCATGCTGGGAATGATGCCTGCCAGTCGGTGACAGGGATGTAGGTGTCCATAGGCTTGGCAGGACCCTCTTCTAGAGCCCCAACAGAGTCCAGAGCATGCTCCGCTTCACGTTGTCTGCCACGGTCCGTAAGGTACAGTTTCTGGGCAAGGTTACTATTAAGCTGGAAGTACCTTAGCCTGGTCTCCTGATCGCCCCTCTCTATTTCTGGGTCAGCAACGTATGTCAGAGGGACCCATGTCACCTGGAGCTCTAGGCTTCTTCTTCCCCTGTCAGAGAATGCAGCCTCCCTACCGTGGGGAGCAGGTTGCTCAAGTTTGCATTGGATGAAAAGCTCAGGGCAGCAGGGCTCCTTGGCTCCTTCCATGTGCACCTGCACCCTGCCACATCCTGCTGGGCTGTCCTGATCTATGTCTTCATGCCTCCTGAGAGCACTGCCTTCTGGTTTCAGAAAAAAGCCATGATTTGTAGGGAAAATGGTGGTGTTGGCAGGGGAATGGAGGAACGCACATTTTCCAGGCCACCCTTTCTAAGAGGTTGCCAGTTTTGGTGGAGGCCAACTCGGGATCATTCTCCACATGTCAGCGGAACTCCGTGGGTCTGGATGAATAGTAACGAAGAAGTATAACTTGCTGGGGCTTCCCAGGATGTGGGAGACCCTGAAAGAAATCTGGCCTCCCTTTCTGTTGAGCCTCTATGACAGCTGGTCTTGATGAAGGGACTGTGGCTCACGAAGCTTTTATGAGATCTCTGTCACCCCCTTGGGGAGCCCTGTGTCATGCAGAAGAGTCCTGAGCACGGGAACACCCATCTATGACTTCTTCCAGGTTTCTGCCACTGCCAGGGAGGGAGACTCAGCATTTTCAACTCTTGCCAAGAAGCCAGATGACCGCAGCCCTGGGACTTGTTCCCCTTGGGAAGGCCTCGTTTGATGAAGATGACTTGGCTTCCTGTAATTCTGGGACTTATTGGCTTGGGTGAGGGCTTACAGCACCTGCTGGAATGTGATGAGTGAAGGATGCAGGGAGGAGAAATGGAGAAAGTGTGTGTTTATGGACCTAACACAGCCTTGTTAAAAAATGCCAACTGCATATATGTGGTCTCTGTATTGAAGAAGAAAATGACTGACTCGCTGGTGAGAAAGTAGATTGTCATCCACTGCAGATCCTCCCAGGTGAGCAGATGAGTGTCCATGCCTGTGGGAAAGGGAAAAGCTTAGTGTGTTTTCAACCATGGTTCACTCACCATGTATTTCCTGAGGCACCTGACGCAGACATTGGCGAGGATTGCATTTTTCTCTTTATTTCTTTTTCTCCTCCTCTTTTCTCTGCCACATGGGACAACAGAAATTCCACAAGTCACCGGGAGATATTGAACTCCTGGGGGCCTCAGTAATCTTGTTTGCAAAATGGGTGTAATAAGACCTGCTTTTCTGTTTGTTCATTCACCCCAGGTAAACGGCATATCAATCACGCAGAAAGCAAAAAGGTAAAACATTGGCTACAAAGCTTAACTTGTGTTAGTTTTTATATATTTACTCTGTTTTCAAAATTCTGCTTTTTCTTTTCTTCTCCTGACTAGGTCTCTGGCCTTCTAGAGACACATCTAAGTAGCTTTAGCTCTGCTGGTATAGAATAATGGGATCTTGGATTTGGAAGTGATTAAAAGATTCCTCCCCACCCCCATCCATGTTTTTGCCATAAACTACTGCTCAGGAAATAATGGTGCAACTGAATAATCTTTTCTTTTATTGATGTCTGTTTTCATTGCCTCCAAGCTGTTTATAGTTTTTCTATTTCTACTTACATCACCCAGACTGCTATTCCAACAGGCTTCTGATTGGTGTCCTTGAATTTTTTCTCCTCCTTCTATGCCAGCCCATCCTGTATGTAGTTGTCCTTCATTCACCCACTTAGTAAACATGTATGAAACAGTTGCTAGGTTCCAATCACTATAGTGGGTGCCGGACATGTCTCTAACTGGTTCAAGCTCCTTCTTCAGATTTCCATCACTTTTCATAGACCTGTGAAGCCCCTTTACCTAGGATTCAAAATCTCTGTACATACCTGTGACAACCTGCTTTTTAATTCTCTTTCATCTCTTTCATGACATGATATCATCAGCTTCCAGCTCGGGCTGGGCCTTTGTTTTCACCATTTCCCCTTCTAGGTATGCCCTACCCCCACCATCCGAACTTCATTTGTTCACCCTCATGTTCAGTGGGGGAGGGTCAGATGTTAGCTCTTCAGCTGTTTTGTGAATCTCTCCTGATTATTCCACCTCAGGACTCTTGTCATGTAATATCTGAACCAATATAATTCAAATCACTAGTTGCCTTTTCAAGAAGGTAGATAATGAGCCTTCAACATGTTTGAAAGAAAACAGAAACATTTTGATTTACATGTTCTTGTATCCTTCATAGGGCCTAATATGGTATCTTGCTCAACACTTGCTAATTTATTGTTTGAGCCATATAATGAAACCTAAACATTGGAAATGCTGCATTGCTAGAATTATATCAGTAGGTAATATCCTTTCATTTTTGAGGATGACTTCAGATGCCACCTTGGTTCAAATCCTTGTCAACAGCATTCCCTTCAATTTGGCTACTGTGGAATCTTTCCCTTTTCCCTCAAAACCCTGTGGAAATACAGAGCTCGTGGTCTAGCCTGGAGAAAATGGGATCTGGTACTAGAAAGAGCTGTAGCCTGGCATACATATTAAGATCTGGATCATAATTCTAACTGCAAATTCTGCAACTCTGGAAGGCTACTTTGCCTTTTCAAGTTTCAGGTCCTTCTGCGAAATAGAATTAATAAAACCCCTTTCTGTTGTGAAAATCAATGTGATAATATATGTATATAACACTGATTTACCTTGTTCAATTCATGCTGGGTGCTTATTAAATGCAGATATTTTCATTATTGACCATGAATGCTGGCGTGCTCCACATCTCCTAGGACTCTTTGTAAGGCCTGTTGGGTTTATAAGGATGGATATACAACTCACTTATGGTGAGCTGTCAGATTTTCAAGTTCGGAGCTGTCCAGCATCCAATCTCTCCTCTTTTGTTGGTACAGAATATCTTCTTTGATAGTCTTATTGGAGAGTAGTAGTCTTGATCTGCCACAGATGTCAGAGAGTTTAGGCTCACACCTCATCCTTCAGCTGCAAGAGCAGAACCCATATCCAAGGCTGAGCCCACTGGAAGGTTCTGTGACCTTGCTTCTTGGATTTAAGATCTTGGTTGGATGACTTTTGTTTCTGGGACCTTGAAACCAGAGTGTACTATGTTCCAAGGCTAAATGGTCGCTTAGAATTTGTTCACAGCTAGGGCAGCTTTGATGATGGTGTCAACCACACTCTTTCTTCTTTCTGCAGGATCATTGTTGAACACCATCCTCTTTAATCATCTAGACTGTAACAGTCCTTGTTTTCTAAACCTCTTGCTGCTGAGAGCCTCTGCTAAACTTCCAGTAAATCACTACCTGCCCCTCTCCCTCCCATTATTTTCTCCATACGAAAGCAAGATCTCAGAATGACATACCACATATCTCAGGCACTTCATTCAATGACAAAGAATCCATGGTGCGTTGGCCTGATGGTTGACCCTCTCCCTATGAAGGTTAGGTGGGCTTCTCTGCTGCCATTCCCTTTGCAGTTTGGTTCTATTGTTTACTTTCTGGGAATCCTGGAGATGAAAAGAATGTTAAGCTGTCCTGTAGCTCAGCCACTGGCTTTCAAATCACCAACCTGTCTGCTTTCTGTCTATCTCCACAGGGTGGTTCTTCTCACCTTGACTTCTTACCACATTCCAGCCCTTCATTCCTACCTTAGAAAGGAGACTCAGCCAGTGAAACTCTGGTGCCTTTTCTTTCCGTCCTTGTCATCAGAAGATGGGTTCTCATCCAATCCTTGCTGTTCATAACCTTGATATAAGCCAGTTCATCTCTTTGCCCTTCATCCTTCTCACCTATAAACTGGGCTAAGTGGTAGCAGAGGATCAGTTTGAGGAGGAAGTGAAATGATTGTCATGCTGAGATCTCTGCAAAGACCGAGGTGGTGCTAATCACCATATGGTGCTAGGAATATTTTTCAGAATAACAATGATAATAAAATCAATGCTGAAAACATTAGGAAAGATTAAGTGGCCGTTTGGGCTTTGGTTATTAACTACTGAGAAGAACTTTTTATTGAATAACAGTGGGGGGAGGGCCTGGGGGCTAGGGTAAAACTACTAGTTTTCTTAATCAAGTAGTGACCTCTTCTGGGGGAAAAAAGCAGGGCCTCAGCACTGGGGTGACCTGTATGTAACGTTTGCACCAAGGAAAGCAAGCAGTGATGGAGTGGGTGGTCCCCGGGGGACATACTCTCTCAGGGTGGGTATTTACCCTGGTCAGTCACATGGAAAACAAAAAGAAATAAACTGAAACCAGAGCTCACTTGCCCAGTAACTTTCTCAGGGAGAGCCCTCATAGAGGGGCACCTGAAATCTTGTGGACCCCTGTTTAATGCATCATGCTGAGGACCCCGGGCCTGCCAGCTGCTCACTTCAGGAACCTGAGACCGGCCTCCAGGGGAAATGGTTCAAGGATGGTGCAGATTGGGTGTATTTTTGTGTATGCTGAATTGGAGAGAAAAGAGAGGTAATTTCCGATGTGCAAAGCAAGGCTCAGACAGCAATGATGTCTAGAAGATGAAGGGGATTTTGCCCAATGGTTCTTCGGTCCCTGGCAAGGGACAAGGTCCTACTGCAGTCTTGCCAATTGGATTGGGAGTGATGTGAACCAAACAAGATTTTTTTTCCCTCTCCTCCACAGAATATCATTACCTGTTAGTTTAGGCTTTTGAAAGGAGGAAAAAGGAAATCCTTCAGAAAGTATTCATGGAGATTCCAGCCTTCATTGCATCCTTCTTTTCTGTGTACCTAAAGGACTTAAGCTGTGCATCTGATCAGACATGTTCTTTATTTGTCAGTGTCTCATGCCATGTTCCCAAGGACGCAGGCCACAGCTTCCATGTAGACTCATGGGTAGCAAGGTGTGGGGCTTGTGGAATCAGATTTGGAAGAACTAGACACAGGGAAGGGAAAGGACTTGTCCATGGTGAACCCAAGAATATAGGGACAAGGCTCAAGTTAAGACTGGGTTTTCTGATCATGTCTTCCTTCTTGTTAGCAGTTACTCCTTGTCCATATTCTTCCAACTCCCCACCGTCTACTAAATTGATCGGTAATATACTAAGAATGTCAGCATGCTAGATTGATTAATAGCAGGGGAGTGACAATTTGTTAAGCATTTACTGCTTGCAAGTCTATGCTCATTCATTTATTCAGCAAATATTTATTGAATGCCTGCAATGCAATGGACACTGGGGACATAGTATAGTCATCTCTTGCATCCATGGCAGATGGGTTCCAGTGTCTGCCAGAGATACCGAAATCTGCAGATATTCAAGTCCCTTATTAAAAAGGTATATAACATTTTCATATCGCACTTTAAATCATGTACTTTAAATCATCTCTAGGTTACTTACAATAAGTAATACAATATAGCTGCTGTGCAGGTACATGTTGGACTGTATTGTTTAGGGAATAATGACAATAAAAATGTCTGTGTGTGTGCACAACTATTATCAGCCTACATAGTCCATGTGTAGTTAAACCTAACAGCAACGTAACCGTTTAGTTTTTAGAATATTTTTGACTTGCAATTGGTTGCCTCAATGGATGTGGGACCCACCAATATGGAGGGCTGACTTTAGTTAAGTGGAAAAATAAAAAATGATAAGCTCAGCTATTGTCAGAAATTACATCAACAAAGATAACACTAAAACTGTGTAATCTCTGAAGACAAGGGCCCTGATGCAGTAAGAGGCTACAATGGTATGGTGGGGTTGTTAGTCCAGGAGAGCTTCCTGTAGGTAAGGGCCATGCTTTTCATCTTGTTGCTCACACCTAATACCTTGAGTCCTCCTTGCTTTCTCTTTTCTTCCTTAAACTTTACATTCTGTCCACCAGCACATCTACTTGGCTGTGCCTCCGAAATCTGTCCAGAACCCCCTTTCTTCTCACCACTGCTGCCTATTCCCTTCACCCAAACACCCCAGTCTCTCCCCTGTCTTGCTGGGACATGGTCTCTCTGCTTCTGCCCTTGCTTCCTGTGGTCAAATACATTTGGACAACTCTGGGTTAAAAAATATTTAAGCCCTGGCTGGTGGCACAGTGGATAAGGTGCCTGCCTGTGAACCTAAAGGTTGCCTGTTCAATTCCCAGTCAGGGCACATAACCAGGTTGCAAGCCAGGTCTCCAGCCAGGTCCCCAGCTGGAGGCAGGTGAAAGGCAACCATACATTGATGTTTCTCTGCCTCTGTCCCTTGATCTCTCTAAAAATAATAAATAAAATCTTTTTAAAAATTAAAAATATATATATTCAAATCTTGTACAGCAGGACTTCTCAGAGGCTTTTACAGGCTAATCAGTATAGTGAATCTCTAACAGGGGGATGTAGTACAAAGCACGTTACTGGTGCATTTGATCACAAAATTTTTTTCTTGTAGTGTATCTCACACAGCTGCTGTTTTATGGAAAACCTTCTGGATAACCCAGAAATTATCTATGAAACCATATTATGTAAATTATTTTATTATTATCATTATTATCCCACACGATGACATAATGGGAAATGGAGCCACTCCCAAGTTTCACTAACCTGGGGGTCAGGTTGGTTGAATTCTAGCCACAATTAGCTTCTTCTGAGCTGTATAGTCTTGGGCAAGCTATTTAATTTCCCTGAGCTTTGTTTCCTCTTCCCCATGAATTACAGATCATAATTCCTGCCCTTTCTACTATGCCAAGCTGTTGGGAAAATCAAGTGAAATAATGGACATTAAAAAAGGGGGGCATCCCCTTCCCCCCAATGAACCGAAGCAAAACAAAACCCCATACCACTAGGGTTACTGTGGGCTCCTAGAAAAACATTCCTATTTCCGGTTACAACATCTCTGCACTTACACGTAATCAGTGAGCAACAAATTAACATTTGGTTTATTTGAGCAACCAGGAGTAAAACCCAGGGAGTTGCTGGCTTTTGGCTAGAAATCAAGCAAAACAGAGAATTAATTGGAGCAAAGGCTGTGGAGAGTGCCAGGCCAGGTCATGCACAGAAGCAGGCAGGAATCGGTCAGCACAGCAGAAGGAATGAAGAGTCAGGATTGTGTGAATCAGCCTAGGGTGGTGATGAGGAAACCTGAAAATACAACACTGTAGAGACATGGCTATAAAACTGCAATGATGCTGATAAAGAGCGTATTATCACCTTAGCTAATGGTGACAGGGCGCTCCGTGCAGAATCACCCAATGGCATTGGGTGTGGCTCTCCAGTGAAGGTCAGTGGGGCAGCATGGAAACTTGAAGTTGGCATAGTTCTGTGGGTCTTTGTGAAGTGCCCCTGCAGAGTACCAGGTCAGCAAGCTCTGCTGATGCCCCTTTCCGGACCCAAACACTGCCGGCTTCTTGTCGTCTTTGGGGCTTTTGGCTGTGACTGAACAGGTGACATTGGACTCAGGATTTTGATCTCCCAGACTAATCCACGCTCAACAAATATATCCAAGATGCTAATGACAATGCCAACAACAATGATGATGATAGAATCACTAATAATAATAAAATATATAGCATCCACATGGCCACTTAAAAGCCACTTACACACCTTCAAAACATGGCCTCAGGTTGGTGTTGATATCCCTAACTGAACTGAGAAGGGGTCCCAAGGCCCAACCCCTTTCCAGATGTCACATGGCCAAAGGGAGGCAAGGCTGGGGCAAGAACCACTTTTTTTTTTTTTTTTTTTTTTGGTCCCTCCATCCTATTATCTTTGTTTTACATGATGTCACTTCTTTGTCCACTGCCCAAGGAAGTCAGTCACTTTCCCAGGTACCCATTCCAGGAACCACTATTGCTGCAGTCTCACAGCTGGCGTAAGTTCCATTGTATGAGAAGTTTTGCGTTTGGGTGCTTTTCTAGAGCAGGATGACCTAAGCTGAGAGCAAGGTTGAGCTGTCACCAAACCCCTAAGTAAATGCTCATCGCATCGAGTTTAGTTGGAGAAGCAACATAAGAGTAATAAAAACCGCCTGGGTTTCCTCTTCCACTCTGGCACTTAATAACTGTTTAACCTAACATGTTTGTGGATCAGTTTTTCTGTCTATAAAACGGAGCTTCTAATGTTGCCTACTGAGGCAGGGTTGTTTGAATATAAGTACTGGACAGTCTCAGTACGCAGTAGCCACATTGTCAGACACACAGAGCACAGCTGTATACTCGTTCCCTTGTAGCTTGTTATTCTTGCTTTCTTCTAACTCATCATTGAGCAGTAATTATCCATCCCTACTGGACTGAGTGGTCTTGAAGGGCAGGGCTCTAGACTTACTCACCTCTCTCTCTCTCATACCTGGTATATTGTTAACTGAAGGAGCAGATGAATAACCACGCAGATAACTTGTGTACTGTAGCCAGTTTAGAAGAATTAGGTGCAATACATGCCATCCCCTGGATCTGTGCAGTCATAGTTTCTTCTGACACAGTAAGAAAGGAAGTAGGTGATATCTTCATAAAGTCTTGTCCTTCCTGCACTCGTACTTTGACCAACAGGACTTTAAAAAGAGCCGGTGCTCATTAGCCAAATACTCATTAGCCAAATGTAGTTAATTCTTTTGTTATCTAGAAGGTTCCCTGATTTGGTATTGATCCATGAGGAGAGAGACTAGGCTTTGTTTTCTCTTAGATTCCCAATACCCAAGAAATATGACTATCATCCAGGAAGCACTCAGTCAACATTTGCTATAAACAAACAAGTGGCCAGAGGGTGTTCTTTCATTTTTGTTACATGTCCATTGATTAGGAAGTTTCATTCCAAAGTGTTCTCTCCGCCTACACACGGACCTGAAGATCGAGGTGTCAGTGTCCTAGGAAAAAACTCAATAGACTTCAAAAGGTTTCTGTTTGCACAAAGCTATTGACCAGGATTACTAAGCAAACAGGAGAAATGGAACAAAACGATAAAAAACAATCTGTGATGCTTCCTTGTGGGATTTTCTTTCAAGGCATGTCAAGTAACTGGCACAATTGACCACTGGGAGAAACAGAGCAGAAGAAGGAAAATAGACACGTGGTCGGGAACCTATGTCTCTTACGGGTTTTGTGTCTGTAGCTGACCATGACTCTGCCCACCCTTTGCTAAACATTTCTTTCTTGGCGTGACCTCTAGCTGGGCACATAGACTGATGGCATTCCCTGGAAACATGGCTAGGCTGGGGCCAGGAAATGAGCCAAGTGGAGTGACCTGGCCTTTCTCAGAAATGAGGGTTTATTAAGTAGCAGAACCCAGGTGGCAGCACAGCCAGGGACGGGGAGTGTGGGTTGGACTCAGGTTATCAGTGGCACCTTAATGGCCTGGAGCAGAAAGGGATGCAAATATTTAGGTAGCTGCTGAGTTTCTCACAACCAGGAGGATCAAAGCTTACAAAACAAACCTGGCAGCTCATTTAGTTTGAAGTGAACATTATTATTCCTGTGAATAGATGAGGAAACTGAGTCTCTGAGATTACATTGAATTTGGAACGGACGGAGCCTGTTTCCAAATTGCGAGCTTTTGATGCTGTACCCTGAGCTCTCTCCCTGAAGCAAGGATCTAAGAAACCTTACTTTTTTCCTAGCCACCAGCTCAGGGATTGGGCATATTTGGCTCATTGTCATGATTTAATTACCAGTTTGCCTTGAAGCATGCCTTCATCTCTGGGCAGCTTCTGGGATACACGCACATTCAATAATGACAACAGTTTTTATTCCCCCTGACCCCCCAGTTGAGAAGCACAGCCTAATGGGAAGATAACAGGTTAAATAACTAGAAAAACTAGGGGCTTTCGAACCCCTTGAATCATCACAACTCACAAACTTTGAGCCCTTACTGACAGCTCCACAGCAGGAGGTCACTCTTCCTTGCGATGACCTTGTGAAGTACGCATTGTTATTGTGTCCATTGTACAGATGAAGAGACTGAGGCTTGGAGAGATTACAGGATTACACAGTTGGAAAGCAGAAGAGCTGAGGATTAACTTGAGACATGTTGAGTGTTTACCCCTGACTCTGCAAATACCTATGACATGCCAAGCCAATGTCTGTGGTTGTCCAAGGGGTCCTACAACCAGTTGCGCTGGCACCAACCAGCAAATGGCTAGCAATGTGGAGTCTTGACCCCCCACCCCAGGCCTACTGAGTCAGAAATTCTGGAGGGTGGCATAGCAGTCCAGGTCATAGCAGCTTTCACAGTCCCGGGGCTTCAGATGCACCCTCGAGTTTGAGGACTTGAATCCACTAGTTCTGCTGTGCTCCGAGGAAAGAAAGGACTTACCCAGGACACAGTGGGCAGCAGGCAAACGTCATCTTGGGAAGATGACTTTTGAAGAAGTGCTGTTGTTATAGACTGTGGACCCCACCTGAGGGAACAGAGGAGAAGCAGAATCTCTGCAGAGATTTGATGAGATAAGAGCACAAGGTGGGAAGAGGATAACAAAGCTCCTTTCCAAGAACTTGATGTGTTTGTGGGATGAGCATGTTTTAACCACTAAAGCTCAATGAAGTCAGCTGACTTGGCCAAGTTTATGTAAACAGTGACAGATAATGGACTCAAACCCAGACCTCTTTACACAGAATGTGACAGCTGCATTTTCTCTGAGGTGTATGGTGAGTCCTAGAAGTTTCAGAGATTCCCTCTGAATCATGAGAAATTCTCCTCAGGTTATCCACAAGATCATCTGAAATGAGGGGTAGAAAGAAAGGACCCTAGGTTCAATAGGTTGGTGGTCCCAGGATCAGGGAAAGATTAGGGGAAACGTTCAGAGAAGGGCAGAGAGCGGACAAGGATGACTTCATGATACCATTCCATAAACCTATAACTGTCTCCTCATCCTAGTCATTGTTGTCACCATTTATTGGACTGTAAATGCTCTGGTGTATTACCAGCCATACTGTATAGCACAGATGACCTTGAGTTTGATTCCTGACTTTGACACTTACCCTGAGCAACTTATTTAATCTCTTTGAGACTAGCTCTTCATCGAAAGAAAGAGGATTATCAGAATGAGAAGGAAATTTTAAGGGAGATATTATATGGAAAACCCTTAGCAGATTGCCTGGTTCATAGTAGGTGCTCAATAAAAGTGCGTTATTGTTGTCATCTTGTCCCAAGGCTATCTCTCAGGTGAGGAAGACACCCATGGTTGTAAAGGGACTCTCAGTGAGACAGGATTGTTACTTGGCTGCTTGCATAGAGGTGCCCCATTGTTTGTCCATTGGTACCTCATAAATTTCCTACCTCTTCCCTTCACATTACCAACGCCCCCCACTGCCCACAGTCCCCCAGGAGCCTTATTTTGCCAAACCTTCAGTCTTGAGAAAAAGCACTGTCTTTCTTCAAAGAGGTCACAGGAATAGCTCACCCACTTTACCATGTCACCCAACACTGTGTCCAGTGTCCTGGGCATCAGGGATGCAGGTCAACTAATGCCAACAGCTAGGAGGTGACTGGTGAAGAGCAGAGAGAGATGTTTTCAAGGGATCTCAGCTAAACAGTTCATTTTAGTTGGTTGCTTAGCAGGTTTGTGGCAAACCAAGTTTGTTGGGTCCTCTTACATCCTTTATTTATTTAAGGGGCACTAATTTTTATTGACCAACTGCAATATGCCAGGTGCTGTGTGGCACCTTATGAATGTTATTTCATTTAAGTATTGCTGTGAAATCTGTAGAGTGGTTATAATTATCCCTAGTCTACGAATGAGGAAAATACAGTATCTATGAAAATGGATTATGAAATCAGGATTAAATTCAGTTGCTGGCTCTATTTTCTCAGCTTTAGTTCTCTCGTAGTTAATGTCTTAAATAGCTTCTTCTTCCTGGAAAAATAAGAAAAAGAAAAAGAATATCTTAATAAGGAGACCCCTTGGCAAAGCAAATGGAAGAAGGCTTGAGTGGGGGGTGGAAGCATAGGTCCAATGCCCTTTAAATTAAAGCCATTTTTCTGCTCACCCTGGCATATGAGTCTGGCTTGATTCCACTGTTTCAGACGTTATTTTGAAGTTATGGTCCACTTACTTTGGTCTTGAAAAATGTGCTTTGAGAACTCTAATGATTGTCAAATTAAAAGATAGGCCAACCAGGGAGTTTCTAAAAGATTGACTCTGTAATAGGCACCAAGACATCACTGGAAATGTAATGATTTGAAAAACAGCTTATTTATTATTACTTCTCTCAGAGAGAATGCTGTATGGAAGGGATGTTTGATAAACCACCAGAGTTGGGAGTGTGGAAATAATTCCTCATTAAGTTGCTTTTTAGGCATGGTGGTTAATGCCAGGAAAGTATGCAAGTCTGGGCCAGAGCTGAATTGTTTGAGTTGACATAGGGGAGGCTGAGGCTGAAGCTGCTAGCATATGCCACACTGTCTGTTTTTTTCTATATGTAATGGGTGACAAAATAGTTAAGGAATATCTCTTTGATGAGGTACAGAGTGATTCCCTTGTCTGGGGTGTTCCTTTCCTTGAATGTAGCCCTGACCTCACTCAGAATGATGCTCAGGCCCTCATGCCCTTTCCTCCCTTTCCTTTCCTATTGAGCTTCTACTCTGTTTCTCTGGCTGTAACTGTTCCATGTTCCATGTTCCATTTCCATTTCTAGCTGCAGCTTTTTTTCTGCCAATCAAAATACCTGCCATGGGGCCAGAACAACAAGGTAAATGCAAGGGCAGAAGTAGGTCCTGAGAAGAGGGCAGGGAGAGGGCTGGGACCCAGGCCATCCCTAGCATTTAGAAAAGGAAGTTGGAATTTGGAATCTCTCACTTTGCCTCTGCCTGTGTGACTTGATCAAAATACTTGGGTTCACTCATTAAATAATGTGAAAAGCTAACATTTCTTGAGCATTTCACTCTATGCCAGGCATTGTTCTGTGCTTTATGTGTATTTACTCAAATAATGACCATAATAATCCTACAGTAAAACTGCTAATATATTCCCCATTTTTACACATAAGAAAACAAGAGACAAAGAGAGGTTAAGTAGCTTGTTCATGACCACACAGCTGGGCAAGCAGGACTTAAATGAGATTCTGGTGACAGAATTTTCCTTCTTAACCATTGTATGATGCTGCCTTTCTCCAAAGGGGACAAAAAGCATGGGTGAGGGTAGAGAGAGGTCCTCATTTTCATCATTTTGGAGTTGAAATTCTATGAGTGTGTTATTATTAAAATGGTTCTTAGAGAAAAGTGTGGTGGCAAAGGCAGCCTACAAGGATTTCCAAGTGGGTTGCAGTTGTTTGGGGATCATCTGTAGGGTAAGGGCCATGGCATGGTCTGGAGAAGAACATCCTGGGAATTGATCTTGTCAACACTCCTCCACCCCCACTTCTGTGCTCTCTGCAGAAAGTAAAAATGCTCATCTAGAGGTGTCTAGAAGAAAACAAGTCACCCAGGTGGCACATTCAAAAGATGGGTGTGTGCCTAAGCAGGAAGGGGCTTTCTCTCTTCCAGAAGAGCATAAAGCAGTTAAGCGAATGTGTTCATGTTAGTTCAGTATTTCTTAACATTAGCTAGCAGATTAATTTTCTGACACTGTCATCTTTCACACCCTCATCTCAATACATACTTGTATCTCCTCGAGTTTTTGTCCAGGTGTGTGTGTGTGTTAGAGATTATCCATTTAATAACAATCCATCCACCGTAAGCATCATGAGGAAAAAGGTTTTACAGTTCTTTTTTACCACTGTGTTCCTTGCACTTAGCACATGCCCAGAACATAGTAGTTGCTTAATAAATATTCATTAAGTATTCATTAAATGAATGTGTAAGTCTGAACTTCAATCGATATCTGTGCTTTGTGTTGTTTTTTGCCAAGTTATCAAAAGTGTGTAAACCTTTTTTCCCTTCCTTTAGCAAAAATGATATTGGGTATTGACTTCAGAGTCAATTGGATCTGAATTGGCAATAAATGTAAGAGTTCAATAATTGATACTAATTGCTGATATTGTTAAGTAGGTTAGTGGCCAGCAATCTCTTTCTGTAAAGAGCCAGATAGTAAATATTTTAGGCTTCATGGGACTCTGCCATTGTGCAGTAGTGTAAAAACAACCACAGACAATATGTAAACAAGTGGGGGTGGCCTTGTTCCAATAAAACTTTATTTACAAAAAATGGAAAGGGCCAGATTTGGCCCTCAGGTTGTAGTTCGATGCTGACCTCTGTACTCTATGGTTTGAGTAGTGTGAATCTAAAAGGTTGTAGGCAGCCACGTCAACAGATTGCAAATATTCTTAAACTTTCTAGGGAAAGCTCATACCTTCATTTCTTTTTGGGATAAGGAGGAGCGCCATTTTCCTGGCAGGGGAATCTGTGTTCTCAGAGCCTCCATCTATTGATAACATTTCTCTAACAAGCGTGAATGGTGAGCGCCCGCCCACATCTTCCCCCTCTAACTCCTCATTTCTGCACATCCCTCCAGAGCCAGTCTGTGGTGACAAACTTGGTCTTGGGGAAATGGGAACTTCGCTTATCTCCCAAGCACAACTTTAGCGAGATGGTAAACCTATCTAGTATAAATGCTTTCCTGGAAAAGGTATTGAAGAGATGGTATATATATTTTAATTTGATCAAGTCTTGAGAAGAAAGCAGATTTTAAAAAGTGTATATAATTTCATTAATCAATGACACCCCAATGAATTCAATAAATTTATACATATCATCAACTGTGATGCCCTGGCCCCCTCCCACATACCTAAAGCACGGGTGCTTTAGGGACAACATGGGTGTTTTTCAGGCCTTACTATGTTTCAGGTATGTGGAAGGGGGGCCAGGACATCATGGTTGATGATTCATCCGGAATCACGTGGAATGTTGTTTCCCATAGTAAAATTGAGGTGCCGTTAACAGAAGAAGAGGGAAAGGCTGCTAGAGATTAAGAAATTGCGGGTGGTTTGGGTACATATGAGGAGGCTACCTCACCTGACTCTTGTGAGCATCAGGTTGCCTCCCTTCTACTGATGAAAAAACATATTGTGAAAAGTACCTTGCCCACGGCCTGGTACAAAGTAGAGCTGGAATGAACCAGTACTGTAGGTTTTCATCTGTCTTTAATGTAATTATGTATAGAACGTGACATGCTTGCTGAACTCCGACACGTATCAACTTTTGACGTTATGGAAGACCCACACTCCGCACATCTTTCTGTTCCTCCATCCTCAGAGTTGGGGCAATGACTCCCCTCATGGTTACAAGGTGGCTGCCTCAGCTCCAAGCATCGTGTCCTCGCAGGACATCATCTCAGACAAGAAGGAAGAGAGCAGGCAGCAAAAGGGTCTTCTCCTCATATCAGAGAAGCAAATCTTTTCAAGAAGGCCCTTTGCAAACTTCTCTTTATAAGTCGTTGACCAAAATGTGTCACGTGCCCAGCCCTAAACCTGTCACTAGTATAGGGAGTGTGGTAACCATGTTTGGCTGAGGAGAAGCATGACTCATCCACCAGTGCCAGAACAAGGAAACAGGGCACTTGGCATTGGGTAGGCAGGTTCTTTATTTTTTTGTTTTTTAGATTAATTTGTTATTTTCAGAGAGAAGGGAAAGGAGAAAAGCAGGTAGGGAGAGAGACAACAATGTATGGTTGCCTTTTACCTGCCTCCAGCCACAGACCTGGTTGGAGACCTGGCTTGCAACCTGGTTATGTGTCCTGGCTGGGGAATCGAACCTTTGGGTTCGCAGGCCAGCACCTTATTCACCAGCCAGGGCCCAGGGTTTTTATACCTCTCGGTCATCTCTATCCCATGGCTAGAGAATATCTGCTCTGCTCACTAGTTCCTTATGCAGTGCCTGACCTGTATTAGCACTCCATTTATTTTAGGGGGAATGCATAAAAACAATGGAGATGAATAAATAACAACCAGAATACTCTTTTCTTTGCTGCTTTTTCTCATTTATTCTTCTTATTTACTCATTTCTCTGGGTTTGGCGTAGACAGTTCTGGAACTATTCTTCCTCCCTGCAGATGCTTCTTCCCCAAAACTATGACCGATCACCCTGTCCATTTTTAGCCGTTGGTGTGGGTTGATCAGTGTGGTCAAGGCAAGCACAGGGGAGGTGAGGCTGGTGGATGAACTCAAACACTGCACGCACCGGCCTGACCAGCCCATTCTCGACGAGATTGGAGACCAAGATAGTGTGTTCCCGTGTAATTCTCTCTCTGGGCAGTTCCCATGGCTTCGCGAGCTCCATTATTAGAATGTCAACAGAATAACAGACATGTTCAGAAAATATTAAAGAGAGAAATGGTTTAAATGCACCAAGTACCTTGGAAGTATTTGTTATCAAGCATTTAATCAGATAATTATAAACCTCTTCCACTTAGCTCATAGCTCAAAAATCTACATACCCTTTCTGGATATCATTTTGTTCATCTATAATACTTTGCATGAAACACCAAAAATGTTTACTTGTGTAAGTAATTATTCTGGATTATTCACGATTTATCACCATTGTTGGGTCAAAATAGGGACATTTATGCTCCATTCCGGAGTATCTCTGGGAAGGAGCTAGACGGATGGAGTGGTTGTCTAATCTCTGTTGAATCTGATCTCTGTCACTTATTAGCTGTAACACACTGTGTCAGTTGCTTAATATCTCTAATCCTTAGTTTTCTTACCTGCAAAATGGGGCCATAATTGAGGTAGCTCAGGCCCAGTATGGGCCCCATAAGTGCTCTCTAGTTGTTTTTGCCAACATGCCAGCCTTTAGTCAGCCTTTGAAATGAGCACCTTTTACAAAGACAGCTGTAGTTGTCATCTTTAAAAAATAGATTATGCCATGTGGGAGAAGCGATGTCAGTCTATCCAACAACAGTCAGCCAGTAATTGTGAGACACTGTTTGTATTTTCGTCACTGTGCTGGGCACTGGACTTATATTTAGAACCCACTGGGCCTTCCTGGTTGCTGCAAATAACTCTAACCAGTTTATTAAAGGTGGTTAAGAAACACCTAGAAAATTGATGTCTATTTGGCTTACAGAAATTAGGTTCTTTGGTTTGGATTGTCTAGTCATGTCACTTGAAATGGTCACTACATGTTGCTCAAATGGATTCTGTTCTGCAATTAGGGGTGAACCATAGGGTTTCATAATATGGGGCATATAGAACATGGATGACCAGGAACTGGGCAGTGCTGGTATTTCCCTAAAGTGAGCATTTCAAGACTCACTCATATCACCTATTTGGTTATTTGAGAGGAAAAGATGAAATAGTTTTATTGTGGTAATTATTGAAAATTTTCAGACACTAGAACTTCCTCTGGTCAAGGAGTAAGAACAATTTTCCTTTTGTGATGACTTTTTTTCAACTCCCTGAATAAAAAAATAGACTAAATGTAAGAAGAGGTGTTAAAAATAGTTCTTATTTGATCACATGGAAATCAGCAGAGAATAATGTGGAAATTTGGGTCCTTAGAGAAGTACCCACTCAGACAGGATTAGATTCCCAAGAGATTTACTGCAGGAAACACCTGTGAAGAAAAAGGAGGGAGGAAGCAGGAGGAGGCAGGGAGGGTTTCCAGCCTGCAGGCAGGTTGCACACCTGTGAAGGGAGAGGAGGGAGGAAGGAGGGAACAAGTCTCAGACTAGACTGCGTTTCTAAAATTTGGTATTTGGCTAGGTCAGTGGGAGTTCTTGAGCCAACACTGCCCACAAGAACAGTTCAGGGTCCTGCAGAAATGAGCCTGGACTAGTACCCTTGCCAAGCTCAGTCACTGGTGGAGAGCAGCCTGGGGGTGGGGTGGCCTTGTGGTGGCTGCAGGAGTGGACCGGCAGCTGGGGCCTCATCCATTGCAGGGGACTCAAGCAGTACATCTTCACGGCCACCCACCAGACTGTGAGACATTGTTTTGGCTTTGAGACACAGATCTTAAGGTGTTAAATAAACAACCCAGATCATTTGTCATCTGTAGGATTTCCACCCCAAATCAACGTTTCATTCTCTCCTCTGACTTTCACTTCCCCCTGTGTTGCGGCTAGACCAATCAAATTGCAATCCCCACCCAGGTTGGTGGAGTTCCTCTTTTGACAATTGAAAAATAAAATAAAATAAAAAATCTGTGTGTGAATCAGCCACGTGGACTTCTTTGTTTTACCTTTTCCATGAGTTCTGATTTACACTTGGGTTTCAGTGTTTTCTCTCTCTCGTCCCTGATGGGGTATTTCATAATTCCACTATACATACTATATGGCCTTTGTAAAAATGAAGAAAGGGTGAATAATTAAACATACCAAGATATGGGTTTTTAGAACTGGACTCATCAGTTACCTTTGAGGGGTGTGTATAATTCACAAAGTGTTCTCAGTTCCACAAGCTGCTTTGTTCTTCTGGGCAACGTGGTGTCACACGGCAGGTTTCCCGATCTCCAGCATCACCTTCCATCATCCCAGCTTCCTTGTGACTAAGCCGCACTGTATGCAGCGTGGCGGATACACTGGACAAAGGGATGATGATGCCACTCAGAGGGACATGCAATTGAAAACTGGTGAATTGCTTATTTCTGGAATTTTCCACTTAAAGTTTTTGGATCATGGTAGACCATGGGTAACTAAAACTACGGAAAGTAAAACCAAGATGACAGAGGACTATTGTCATAGAGGTTGAAATAGTGGAGAAAGACTTCTCAGAGGCCACTGGACTTCAACTTCAAACTCGTTCAATGGGCTTTGAATGATGCCTAGGAGGATCAACACAGACTTACCAGCCAGGCAGCCATGTCCTTGGCTGGAGGCAGGTGAACGGCAACCACATATTGATGTTTCTCTCCCTCTCTGCCTCCTTCCCTTCCCCTCTCTCTAAAAATAAGTAAATAAAATTAAAAAAAATAAAAAGAAAATGAAATTTGATGTCATATCATTTCTGCATCACAAAACACTTATAATTTTGATTTTCCCCCAATTATTAAAAAATGCAAACAATTCTTAGCTCTCTGACCATATACAAACAAATGACATTCCAGATTTGGTCTAGGAACTATAGTTGCTGACCTGAGATGGAGCTTCTTGTTCCAAAAGTTAGCCCCACTTATCAGATGGAAAAGTGGAATCTAGAGAATTCATGCACAACTTGGGACAGGAATTTCTGCTATGTGGCTCTTCCAGTGTCCTGCCCAGCTAAGAGGAAGAACTGCAACAATTCAAGGAACTGACTCTGAGTTTCTTCCTTACCTCAGATTTCTCTCCATTGATCAGCTGTCTTGACGTATTATTTTTCGTGCTCTCAAAACAATATCCAATGAGAGCCAACACCCAAAACAGAAGCAAAGGGGTAACTTCTCTAATGATCCCTCATTATTTACTTTGGATTTGGCCACTATTCCTAGGACAGAGGTGAATAAAAATTTACCCAAAGGTATACGCATGTGAAGAGTTAAGCCAGAAAAAGGAAATGGTTTGTACTTTTTACTTTACCATATACTTTTGAATTTAATGATCTGTGAATTGCTTCCCTGCCTCAGTTCAGCGAGCTTCCATACTACTCTTCCACTCCTCACGTTCAGGGACATAATGAGTGTTTCAAATAAAAATAGGTGTAAATCACTGTATGAATAAAATTAATAAACATGATGTGCCTAGAAACAGTACTTAATTTGAAGCTGCATTTTTTTTCCCCTTTCGCTTGAGGGAACGCATAACTTATATTTGTGGCATGGCCTTGGTTTTTTTGAAGGCTTCCGTGTACTGTTAGCTCATTTGCTTTTTGCAGATTTTTTTTAATTGTAAAAACGGTGCTTGTATGCTATACAACTTTCTCATTCCCCCCTCTGCCACCCCGGGGTGAAACGTTCAGTCCATGAATCACAATGAACTTTCGCTTATCTGGTGGTTCAGTCCCCTTCTAATGCCTTATTATGCCACATGGACTCTGTATTCATGTCACTCTACAGTTTACAGAAGAGTCAATGCTTGCTCATATTTCTGTGCCTTTTCTCACACAGTTCCTTTGGAATTTAATGATTTGCACCCCAGAATCAGCCTGTATTTAGTGTAGACCAGAAAGACTGGAGGAGGCAAACTTGACTCCTCAAGTTTCTATGATGACCACGCCTCTCAGGTCTCCTGCACTCCCTCCAAACACCAGAGGGCTGTCAAGTTATCACGTGTGTTTATGTAGTCATTTTTTGCAGAGAGGCCCAGGGCCTTTGCCCACACCATATCTTCAAGCTTCAATGCTCCCAGGTGGCTTTTTTTTTTTTTTCTAAGATTTTGTTTATTATTTCCAGAGAGAGGGAAAGGGAGAGAGGCAGAGAGGAAGAGAGGCATCAATGTATGGCTGTTTTTCACCTGCCTCCATCTATGAACCTGGCTGGAGGCCTGGCTTGCAACCTGGTTATGTGCCCTGGCTGGGAATCGAGCTGGGTATCGAGCCACCTTGGGAACGGTTGTTGGGTTCCCAAGGTGGCACCTTATCCACTGTGCCATCAGCCAGGGCTCTGGTGGCTTTTTAAAGGAAGAAATTACAAGGCCCTGGCTGGTGTGGCTCAGTGAATTGGTGCCAGCCTATGCACCCAAAAGTGGCTGGTTCAATTCCCAGTCAGTGCACATGCATAACCAGGTTGCAAGCCAGGTCTCCAGCCAGGTCTGTAGCTGGAGGCAGGTGAAAGGCAACCATACGGCTGATGTACCTCTCCTTTTCTTCCTCCCTCCCTGCCCTTCTCTCTAAAGATAATGAATAAAATCTTAATATATATATGAAGAAATTACTGATAGGTGGGTAGTAAAAGAAGACACTACATGAGACTAAAGATAATCAAAGAATTAACTCTGATTAGATTATGAATCCTACCCCCTGTCATTATTCTCATAAACTTCTAAGTGGATTATTTTAATTTCTAGCCAACAAACATTGTAGGGGCCCTGACTCAACATTAAGAACTGTGCTATGTGCCAAACTGGTGGTTTTAGGTGGCGGCACAAAATAAAATGAAAATGGCCCTTCTTCTTGGGGTCTGCACCATCTTACTGGGGTAGACGTATGTGTGTAGACATTTACAATGCTGCATATTACCTGATCAGATGGCAGTGAGCACAGGTTGCCTGGGAGCCCAGAGGAGGAACATCTCCTTCTCCTTAGCTGGGAAGGGCCAGGGAGTGTCGTCCAAAGGAACTGTCACCTCAGTGTCTCTCTACTGTTGGTCCAGCTTCCACACTGCAGCCTCTCACAGCTGGCGATCCCTGAGGTCACAGCACCTATCAAACTGAATTGTCATCACTTGCTTCATTATCTGATCTACTGTAAACTTTAAAGGACAGGGACGGTTTGTATTTTGCTCATAACATGTCCCTGCCATGTAACAGTACTTGACACTTAAAAGGCACCTGATAAATATGGGTTGTATGCTAAGCAACAAAACAGTAGTGCATGAATTTTCACCCTCTCCCTCCAAGTGCTAAGGGGAATTCTGTTGTAATGTTTAATGACGACATAGTGCATTCCGAGCCCTGAGCCAAGTCTCGAAGGCAACAACAAAATAAAGAAAAACATGCTAGAATGTTTGGACCCGAAGGAACCTTGGACGTCAGTTGATTCGATGTCTCATTTCTACAGGTAGAAAATTGCAGTTCAGAGAAGTGGTGTAATTGTTAGAATAGGTCACCTAAGTAATTTGTAGTAGAACAAGTCTAAAAACCCAGTTTCCTGATTTCCAGTCCTCAGTTCCTCTCTGTGAGGCACATGTATTCTTCCATCAGTTACAGATGTGGAGTGGGGAAGGGTCAGGATTGTGAGAAGGGCTCATTTCTTTTGCTAGCACACAAAATACTTCTGAATTCCTTAGGTGCCTCATCTCGCAAATAAGGTTTTGTGTAACAGAATATTTTCCATGATAGGATCAGAATCTACAAAGACTGAGGAAAAATTAAAGGATGCTTTCTCTGGTGATAAGTAATTGCTCCTGGCAGGAGTGCCTTCTGCTTTATAGAAAAGACCTCTTTTCCTACTTTTCATCTGATGTCTCAGTGCATCCCAGAGGGAAATGTTGCAGACAAATTCTTGTCTGAGCTGTAAATAGTCCCTTGAAAAGTAAAGCTGGAAGTCTTTTAGGGAGCCCAATGTTCTCTCAGAATTGGTTTTGACACTAGAACTTATATCTCAACTAACTTTCACGACAAAATATATTGTGAGCAGTGATTGGATAGTACTATGCTAAGTGAAATAAGCCAAATACCCTATGATCTCTCCTATAAGAGGAGCATAATGAACAAAACAAGTAGGCAAAACAGAACCAGAGACAAGGAAACAAGGAATAAACTGGCAGTGACCAGAGGGGAGAGGGAAGGGAGGAAAGGGGAAAGAAGAGAAAGGGTTTGGTCAAGGAACATGCATAAATGACCCATGGACATGGACATGGACAATAGGGTGGGGATTGACTGTGGTTGTGGGGCAGTTGGGGCAGGGGAGGACAAAGGGGGAAAAATTGGGACAACTGTAAAAGAGCAACAATTTAAAAAAAGGCAAAAAATAAGTTTTTATGTTAACCAGAAAAAGACATGGTTTATATCCTTAAAAGGTACTTTTCTGCTTTGATGATAGGGAAGAAATTGTGAGAGTAAAGGATTCATTGGAGGAGATGAGATTCTGTCCCTAATAGCAAAACATGAAATGGCCAAAAGAATGCAATAGGGAAAAACAAAATAAGAAAAGTTTTTGTTGTATTGTCAACAGTAAAAATTCATGAGTTCGGACCTTTATTAAGCTCTTAAGAATGTTCCAGACACTGTTGTAAACTCTTACAGGAATTAATGCATGTAATCTTCATGACAGCCTCATGGGGAAGGTACAATTAATATGCCCATCTTAAAAAGAGTGAACCAAAGCACAGAAAACTGATAGAACTTGCTGGAGGTAATGTTCTAGGAAGTGGTGCAGTTCATGTTGGAAACATGGGTAGTTTGGTTTTTTCTCCTTTAAGTTAAAGTTTAAATCTGAAAGTAATATATACCCTGTGGGAATACTTCTTGATCCCAAAATTCTACTTTATATGAATTAACAGAGGCATATACAAATATTTATGTACAGGAATGTGCTTCAAACCATTCCTTCCAATAATGGAAGTTGGAAGCATTCCAAATGCTGAACAATTAAGGATGTATTAAGTGCTAGATTTAAAATTGGGAAAGAGAAAGCAAGCACAAAGAAAATTATGAAATCATTCATAATTCCTCTACTTTGAAATAATCACAAAAAAATTGCTGGGCAAATGTTTTCAGCTCTTTTCTGCATTTTATTTCTGATATGAAATTGAGAGCATAGTGAATATATTGCTTTATGATCTGACTTTTCTTTGTGGATCATATTAGAAATCATTTTCAAGCCATGAGTTATTCTATCACTTATTTTAATGACATCACAGTATTTCTTCATTTGTACATATCATGATTCATTTAACAAACCTTTTGTTGTTAGATCCAGACTCTTATTTTTTAAATACTTTATTTATTTTTAGGGAGAGGGGAAGGGAGGAAGAGAGGGGAAGGGAGGAAGAGAGGGGAGAAACATCCACTGGTGGCCCCTTACATGTTCTCAGCCAGGGACTTGG
The DNA here is from genome assembly GCA_004026585.1 of Noctilio leporinus. NCBI lineage: Eukaryota > Metazoa > Chordata > Mammalia > Chiroptera > Noctilionidae > Noctilio > Noctilio leporinus. The sequence continues at coordinate 261,661 of PVIW01001371.1, read as the reverse complement.
CCTGCAGCCCAGGCATGTGCCCAGACTGGGAATCAAACCAGTGACCTATCAGTTTGTGGGATGATACCCAACCCTCTGAGCCACACTAGCCAGGGCTTGGCTCTTAATCATTATTCTATGATGCTTCAATAGGTTATAAACCATCAATTATAGAAAGTGGTCCAAGATCTCTAACATGGTGTTAAAGACCTTACATGATCTGCCTTAACTATTCTAAGTTCATCTCCCTGTGCTTTGCTCCAGCAAATTACAGCCAAGCAGGATCACTTGTTTTAGCTGTGTAACTGGGCATCTCTTACAACACCCGTGCCATCCCTCTTTTGCATGCATTCATCTACCTAACGATCTAGCCATTTCCTACTAGACTGAAAACAACTTGGAAACAGAACTGCTAGGATGAACTTCTGAACACCGCATAGCAGAACTGTGTCACTTGCACTTAGTAGATGCTCAGTAAGTGTTTGTGGAGTAAATGAAAGAGATACAATACCCGTCTTAAAGTGTAAGATTCTAAACCATTTAAAGAGCTAACAATAGGGTGGAAGTTGAGTTACCTATGTCATGTCAGAACTAAGAAAAAAATGGAACATTAATTAAAAGAAACATAGCAAAAGAAAAAATAGCTGCATGTAATGTTAGCTGAAAACATATAACTAAAACATGCTAGAATTTGGCTGTTTTAACTTGAAAGTATCGAGGGATAAAAATTGGAAGAGAGCTTTGGAGAAGTGTGAGGGATGGTGTTTGATTGGAAGGACATGGGGATGGAAACTTTTTTCCCCTCAACTTTCTGTAAAAATTTAAAAAGAGCCAGTGAATAAGTGAATTACATTTATCAACATGTTTACAATTTGAGGTGATTTAACTGGATAATGGAACATAAAGTATAAGCTTTTTCTAAGGTAACTTGCCTTGAGAATTCTTTGTATTAACCAGAATAACATTAGGCACTTTGTGAGCTTTACATGGTATAATTCCCAAAAGCATCCAGTGAAGTAGGTAGTAGCCCCTCTTTTAGAACATTGAGGTACAGTGATACTTTGCATTCTCAAGATCACACCACAAGGAAATGTCAGAATTGCAATTTGTGGGCAAGACTGCAGGACTCCAAAGCTCATGTGGGCTTTACAATGCTGAAGCCATCCACCTAATATATTAAGACTGGTTAGGACTTAATAAAATATGAACTCATTAGTGTAAAAAATTTAGATCTACTTTCAAGAGGCTTAAGGTTTTGTTGTAGAATCATTGCCTACATGTATGAAATACTATTCAGAGGAAATATGTGATGATTCCATCATGCACACTCTTCTTATAGTTGTCCAGTGAACATCTACTTATCCGTAATAATCACATGCCTCCTTCTTGGAAAACACTTCTGCATCTCTCCTTGCCTTGTGTAAGTATCCCTATCTTGGTTCTTACGGTTTTTTTGTCAAACTTCCATTTTAACAGTTAGCATAATATTGCCATGATCTCTGGAGCATGAACTTCTCCAAGGTTGGGAACTGTTTTACTGATTTCTTTGTCTTTTTGTCCACCTGGAACAATGACTAGCAAAAAATGCTTTTTTATGCATTTTTATTTTTCTTCAATGAGGCTTGTTACCCCTTTACCACAACCATTATTTAGAAAACCTCCAAACCCCAAACTGTGGCCTTACAATTTACTGATGCTAAATGAATGTGTAAAGTTAATGACTGTGGTTACTCAATTGTTTTTGGGTGGTTTCCTCTCTTTAAAACAACAACAACAACAAAAACATGCAAACAGGCAAACACTTTGATTTGTCACATTTCTAAAAGCACATGTGTCACAGCTTCTTTGTACCACATTTAGTTTCCTGGGTCACAGTGCCTCCTAACATCTCCTTTATCAGTTCTCTTCTTTTGTTTCCTAGAATCACTCTAAAGTGGAATACAATGTTCTGTACATTTTCTTCATGTAGAATGGGAAAACCTTGCTGCTTTTGCAGAAAAATGATTTCAAGTTTGTTTTCTTATGATTCAGAGATCCATCACCTAGGTCTCTGTGTCTTTCTCTTCTCTTTCCCTATCCCTATCTCCCTTGTTCCATCGCTGGGATGAAGTGTTTCCTCATTCCCACCTCTTCTTTATGGGTTATTTCCATTCTCCACCCTAGATATTACATTTAACTATATGTTTATGGTCCAACATGGCCTTCAGCCCTTGAGCCTCCATAGTACCAACCTTAATCTCCAGAAAAGTCCATGTCTTACTGTAAGATTTCCTGGAAAGAAAATCCAGCCCATTTGGGAGTCAGGCATCTGCCTGTGGAATAATAAGCTAAGGCCAACTTAGCGAGCATCATGTGGAACATGATATGTTGATCTCAAAAAGGAGACTGGGAGTGACTAACGAATTGACTGTTAAGACATATGGAGCAATTTATTACTCATCCTTCCTGCTAATTCTACCTAATATCCTAAATATTTATCATATCTCTTCCCTGTCCACTGTTTTGGCCCTCATATATTATTGCTCAGATTACTGTGATTTGATCTACATGTTTTTGATCTCTTCTCCCATGCTAATTACATTTCTGCCTTTGGGACACATGAAATGATCATGCCATTTTCCTAATTCAGAACCCTCCATGACCTCTCACTTCTTTGGAAAGGCAATATAAATCGTTTTAAATCAGACTCCTTCCCATGCCTCCACCCCCTTGCTCACTAGTCCTTAACTTGATCTAACTGCTTTGAGTGGTTTGCTGCTCACACACCCACACTTCTCAGCTCACTTCTTTTCAAGAAGCTTCTGTAGCTCTGCATATCCCAGTACATGTAAGAGTGGCCAGAACACAGATAGGGCTCAAGGAATGGCTGTTGAATGAATGATATAAGGTGGGAGAAGGTCAGACTATAAGATGCAGGGATCTGGTTTTGACATCGGCATTATTATTCTCCCTTCTTTGCAAGTTTTCCTAAACTCCACTTCCTGAATCCCCAGGAGCCTACAGAAAGTTGTGGAGATTATAATGGAAAAAAATATGCTTAGTCTTCTGATTAATGTATCAGCTCAGCAAAATGTCAAGTTTTTCTAACTTTGCTGGAATGAAATAAATTTAGTGTAGCAACATAGCCTCATGCCAATTAGAAGCCCCAATAGGAATATTCAATGAACAAAACTGTGAAACATTAAAATTGCTTAAAAATGGTGTTTTTAAATACATAATCATTGTAAAACTTTAAACCTGTTGGGACCAAAATAATTGGCGTAAGAACTTGAAACAGCCTTAGAAAATTTAGAACTTAGTTTTAATATCTATGAAATGGAGAATGATTGAATCCTTTAGTTCAAACATTTCTATTTTAGGGTTAGATCAAAATTGTCTTGGTTCTTTATCCATTGGTGTACCACAACAGGACCAAGTGTCCTATGTCTTTGTGTATTCCCAACTCGTGAATAGAGATTGGCCTATACTGGTACTAAACAAGCATGTGTTGACTAAGTAGCTGACCAAATTGAGTACTTTCTAAAAAGGAAGAAAAATGATTATATCCAAGGACATAGGTGAACTATTTAGAGAATAAAGCTGAGTTAGAACATATTGACATTTACACAAAATAATTGAGAAGCCACTTGGAAATATATAACTGGCAAGCTGAATAACTGAATTTCTGGTGGGAAGGGAATTAGGTAGGAACACAATGAACCAAGCATTTCCTTGGGAATGGCTCTAGAGAGCAAATGGTGAGAACAAATAGGTAATAATTTTTAAAAAGAAGAAACAATTACTGCCCACTGTATTTGACTTGCCAGCCTCACTGCATGTAAGTCTCTTTTATTAGTGCATACATGAAGAAATAAAAAGAACATGACCCATGATAACTGAAGCAAAGACTCAAAAGATAGAATTTATAATGTCATGGTGATGATGATTGATGATGATGATGATTGTCAACATATTTTGATCATCTACTATGTATGACACCTTGTATAATAGAGTTGGACATAATGAAAGGAGAGAAGCTGATAGATTAAGGGGAATTAAATAAGGTTATTAACTAAAGGAACTTAATCTACTACAAGTCAATAGTTACTAAGTCCTCAATTCTCCATTGTCTACAAAAACGTTGATTTTTATTTGAGTGAAATTAGGAGCCAGTGTAATATTTTGAGTGGGAAGGGGGTCACAAAATAATACATGTCTTAAGAGGATCACTTTGGCTGAGATGCCAAAATGTTTGGAAGTTAAAGAAGGATGGGGAAGGTTAGGTTATTGCCGTCACACAGGGGAAAGATAACGATGGCTTGAACCAGAGTGGTAGCAGTAGGGCTGTTGAGGAGTCATTGGATTCTGATATCTTCTAAACACAGAGCCATGGATATTTCCCTACACATTGAGTGCGGGACCTGAGAAAGAGACAGCACAGATGATTTTAGCCTAAACTAGAAAACCAATCTTGCCATTTATTGAGATGACGAAGCTGCAGAGAGCCTAAGTTTAGGGAGCAAAAATCAAAAATTAGGACATGTTGACTTTGAGAGGCTGGTTTAGGTATCCAAGGAGACATATCAAGTACAGAGTTGAATATACTAGTCTGGAATTAGGAAAATGCGTCTGCCCTGGAGCCATAAATTTGGTCTTTGCTGGCATGTAGTTAGGTGGTATTTAAAGAGGTGCTGTGCATCCAGCAATTCTTCTTTTTCCAAGATTGATTTCACCTTGTTTTAGCTTAGGTCCAAGAAGTGGGAGTTCTCCCTTCCTTTCTCCTCCCTTCATTCCTTTCCTCTTGCTGCCCTTCCCCAGTGATGCCTTGCTTCTGCGTAAGATATGACCAATTGAGCAAAAAGGGGATGGATGTAATACAACAACAATAAAATTAAAAAAAAAAAAAAAAAAAAAAAGATACGACCAATCCATCCATATCCCAGGTCCCTTCAGCCTTGTGTTTATTCCTCTACCTCTACTCAGTTTCCCCTGTGAAATGACTGCCATACTTACGTGGCATTTGGTTCAAGGCACAAAAGAAAACAGTAAAGCCAAGTGAGGCAGAAAGTGAACTCATGACCTAAGATTTGGGAGAATGGTGCACCAACCACCAAGAAATCAGAGACAGGGCTTTTTTCATAACTGTCCAGAGAGTTTGTATTAATCAGCACCTCTCATTTCAACAAAATCCTCATTGTTAGTGCAAGTTGATTTACCCTTTATATGGGGTGAGGGTGGATTTTTAGAGGAGCACATAGGAGAACGAGGAGAGTAATCATTTGCCTTCGAGCAGTCAGTATACGCTTTAGTGGGAGAAGCTGGTACTGACTCATGAGAAAGCATGATGTATTCAGAAGAAAAGAGTGGGATAATGGAGCAGTTACTGAGAAGTAAATTACTCTACTTGACCATCACATTCTGGATTAAATGTCATATCTGCAAAGTCTTCATGAATTCTCCATAAGAATGGCCCACAGATCCATGATGCTCAAGGGAAAAAATGTTATTGTAACAATTATGTACCTCCTTTGTAAAAAAAAAAATAACAACATAAAAATAAACAAAAAAAATTTATGATCAGAGATTACCATGAGACTGCCCTTTGGGTATTTTTTTTTTTTTTTTTATTACAATGCATGTTTGTTTTACAAAAATGAGATCATACTATATTTTTTTGTAGCCTGTTTTCTCATGAGACAACAGAGCTGAGGAGTTTTCCACATCTCTGAGCATTTGCCTAAAACATCAATTGGGTACCTGCCAATTATCGATATTATGACTTTCATGGTGGTGGCATTGTGGTTTGTTTTATTTTACTCATCTCCAGCATCCAGAACAATAATGAGTGACAAGATACTCTCACAGTCACAGAATATTAGAGCCCAAATCTCCCTCAAGCAGTCCCCAGTTAATACCTGTCTTGCAGATGACAAAGTTGAGGCTCAATGGGTTAAATTGAGTGATGGGTCAGGTGGTCAGAAAGTGACAGAATCAGAATTGAAACCAGTGTAACATCCAGCATCCGAGTCAACCCAACGTCTGGGAAGCAGACGTGCAGCAGAAGAAGAGAGCATACTTGGCAGGGAAACTTTGGGGAGAATACAACAGCAGAGGTGGCTTGTGGTTCTTTTGGAACTTTCAGTTTTACTTCAAGCATTGAGACCCTGGAGTGTCACAGAGGGGTAGAGTTGCATTGTGAGGTGGGGTGAGGGAACGGCAGGGACGAAGGAACTCAGGAGCTCAAGTTTGCAAAACCCGCAGTTGTACAACAGCTCAGCACTAGCCTGCATCCTGAGGGCTGCAGGAGGGACCTAGGAGAGGGTACAGCCACTAGAGTCTCGATTCTAACTTCACATCAGGTCTGCTGGGCTCCCACCTCTAGGGTTGAGGCTGCATGAAGCCTCAACGTTTCAGCTGTGCTCCTTGAGGGCAGGAACAATTTTCAGTGGTGCTTTGGAAGCTCCTGTGAATGATGCTCAAAAGGGAAGGCGGAGCTGCGGACACTGGCAGTTTGGCCTGTTGTTGAAATCAGATGCTGTGCTTTCATGTTTCGGTGGTGTGATTCACCTAAAATAAAATGTACAGTTAGACAGCCTGCCTAAAACCTTCCCATGGCCTCAGGGAGAAGTCCACATCCCTCTGTGTAGGACGAAAGACCCTCCACAGCCTGGCCTCTGCCCCACTCTGTCTCATCCCATCATTTTGTTTGCATGGACATGGAACTCCCTGTAGGTCCCTGCACGGAGACATCCATTTTTTTACCCAGTTCCTGCTTTCTGGAAGGCGTTTCCCCCACTTTTGTCCTGGTTCACCTTACTTAGCTGAATTTGGCACCCCTTCTCTCTATTTAAATAACTCAAAAATTCTATCATTTGTGATTATTACCAGAATATCAGTATTCTTGATAGTTTTCAGTGAAATGATAGAACTTCACCTTAAATCTTATACTCCCATGAGGACCAGAAGACCAGTGTTACTTTACCTGGTGGCACATTCCAGCTCAATGGTCACCAACGAAACAATTCAAGACCCAAGGAGTGTCAGTTCACCAGACTTAGAATCCCGAGAGAACCCTATTGCTTATTTTCCCCAGCTGTAAATTATCTGGATGGCATGGATAGTTTTCTCTAGCATGGCACTTAGGATAGTTTCTTAAATATTGGCAGTGATAAAATGGTGGGTGATAGATTGTGCATTCATCGAAGGGAGGCAGGCTGATAGAAGTGCATAAACATGGTCCTCATCTCAAAATTAAATTACCATATGTACACAGTTCGTCTTGTCATTTATGTACTTGTATATTTATATACCCATCAGCCTTAATCACCCACAAGAATGGATGAGTACATTTAAGACCAAATGTCTGCAACATAAGCTAATGGTTAATTGAAAATTTCTTCTTGGAGGAGAAAGCTGAAAGACAACCAAACAAGACAAAAGCTTTTTTAAAAAAAAAAAAAAAAGCAACAGCAAGTCTCCCTCTCATACAGTTTGATTTTTAGCACAACCTAAAGGAAATTTCTGGTGAAATGATCTCCAAATTACTGTCTTTAAAGTGTGCCAGACCCAGCATGCAGAGAGAGCTCAGCTTATCAGAAAAAAGTACTGAATTTTGCAGCAGGAAACTGGAGCCCATTCCCTTGTTGAGCCATTTCTGGGTGTGTGTTCACGAGAAATTCATGTCACTTCTCCAAGTCTGTTTCCTCATCTTTAATCTAGCAATTTTGTGCCTAGATTCAAAAATCACAAAATACATAAACTTACTTTAAGGTTCTAATTCAATTTTATTTACACTAGTAAGTTATTTTTCTATTCCCATTTGCATCTTTTAAAAATCAGGGTCACAGTCCAGAAACACTGCAGCTACTATTATGATGACTACTGCTAATAACAGCTGATATACATTGAGTTTATTACGTGCCTGCATTGTTTTAGCATTTTACATGAATTCATCATGCATGCCTCATAAAACCCCTCTGAAATAGCTACCATTATTTTCCCCATTTTATAGACAAAGAATTGAAGATCCAGAGAAGCTAAGTTTTTTTAAGCTCATACAGGTAGGGATTGAAAGACTGGGATTTGAATCCAAACCTGGACTCCTGGATCCAAACATTCACAATCACCCTCTAGTCTCCCTCCGACAATAAGAGTAAAATTAACTTACAGTCAGACAGTGCTTTGTTCTTTCAGGGAGATAATCTCATTTTATCCTTGTCCTGTGAAAGAATGGTTATTATTCCTATTTCACAGATGGGAAACTTGGGTCAAACGATTAAGGAGTTTATCCAAAGTCACCCAGCTCTGCGCTGATAAAATCAGATGGTTGTTCCACTTTGCTGGGCTAATGATTTCCACCCCCCTTCTGTTTTGGGCTCTATGCTGCTTTTGTTGGCCCCTCCACCAATGATTCGTCCTACTACGAGGACTCTAATTGAGTCCTTGTGTTTTTAATTGGCTTTGAGCATTCTCTTTCCTGTCCTTCTCGGTGACACTCTGCCTGTGACACGTGCGACTAATTGTTTCTACAAGCATCACAGGTTCTGTAGAGTTCAGAATGAGCTACTTCGGGCGTCCACCCCAAATGTGACTGGCATTTAAAGAAATCACCTTGGGCTGATGACTCCAAGTGAACTTGGATGTCAAGGTCATTGGCTCCGCAGGAGCTGCGTTTACCACTTACCCACACTTCCTCTGAAGGAAATACCAGGTCATCCTTAAACACAGAGTCCGCTTCCACTGCGTCATTGCTGTCTGCACATTTTAAACATGCACCCCATTTTCTGTTGTCTGTGAGTTTTGACTGCTCCATTACCCGGCCTTGATGAAGCTGTCTAACCCCCCAGACTGTTGTCTGCAACCATGTCATTTTCCTCTGGGCTGTCATAGCACCCTCTCCCTAAGGTGTCCCTTCAACCTGAACCCTCCTTTCCTATCCCTTAGCTTGGCTAACATACTTTAGCCTGGGACCGTCCCCACAAAACCTTCCTTGGTTCCCTACACCACACCTCTGCTCCGTTTTGCTCTCCTTTCTCATGTAACCTCTTTTAAGACTCTGCTCATCTTAGCATTTATTGCATTATCTTGAGACTGCCTGTTAAGTTGTCCATCTCTGGCAATGACCTCTTTGGGGGCAGTGATTTCTGGTATCCCCTGTAGTATCTGCACGTAATAGGTGACCAATAAATAGCTGTTGATGAAATGCTTGCTATTATCACTGGAGTTACCAAGTAGCTGGAAAGGATCTCTTCATTGCTTCCACGACTTCTGAACTACGAGTTTCTTGGAGGCAGATTTCTGCCTCATTCAACGCTGCATCCTGAGAGGATGGCATGGTGGTAAACAAAGGAGGAACTGACCAGAATTTCAGATCCTCTAAACCTGTCCACAGCCTGTCCATAGCCTGCCCTGCCTTTTCTGAAATGCGTTTCTCCACACAATTGCCCATCTTCCATTTTCTCTTTATTCTTATGTATTCGTGGATGGTCTGATCTATAAAAGGTAGCATTGGCTTATATTATTTGCTCTCACTTTTCCTGTCTTTTATGTGTTCATATCTCTGTCCTGCTAATGCAAATATGATGTAAACATAAATGAGATAGTACTATTTGTATCGTTATAATTTCCACCACCTTTTTCATATTTAAAAAATTATATATTAATATTAAATGTCTATGATTGATGAGCTCTTAAAATCAGCTACCATGTGAAGACTTTGCATAGAGGTCACATTGATCTTCACAGTAATCTTAAATATTAAGCACTGGAGAAATTGAGGTCAAGGAAGTCTATGTCTTATCCAGATGGAGAGTGACTGAGCAAACTTTAAACACAAAGCCTATGTTTTCAACCATTTCTACCTCTGCATCATAGACCATTTAGAAAAGCAGAGAAGCAATACAAATAATATAAAAACACTCATAATTCCAACTCACTAATGGAGGCAATCCCTACTGATGTTTTGGTACATGGCTCTCCCATCTGCAGTCAGTAGCCTGCAGCATGACCCCCAGTGACCCCCACCCCTAGTTAATTCCACCCTGCACAATACCCTCTCTTTAAGCCAGGGCTGAAGTTTCTGTCACTTCTAAGGGATTGAAGGAAGCAGAAATGGCTGTAACTTCAGAGATGAGATTATAAAAGACTGTGGCTTCCATCTTAGCATTCTCTCTCTGATTCAGAGTCTGAACCAATATGAAATATTGCCATATACTTTTCTTTGACCATTGAAAGAGGAAATTCTTAAAATTAGTCATCAGGAGGAAGTCTAGGAATTGTGTCACAGTGCAGCACACATAATGTGCAGAACCGAGTGGGGCCTTAGTGCATGATTGATAAATGAATTCATAGACTTGGAATTTAAAGCACGGGTTTGAGCTCTCCCTCTCAACCACTTGGAAGTGTGTGATGTCAGCACCTAACCGATATGAACTTTAATTTCTTCCCATTTTTTTCCATGACTATAAAACCGTTTAAGGTTTTTAAAAAATTTTCAATTACAGTTGACGTACAATTCTTTGTTAGTGTCGGATGTACAACCTCCTGATTAAAAATATATGTAACTTACAAAATGATTATCTTGATGACTCTAGTACCCATCTGTCCCATACATAGCTACTACAATATTATTGACGATATTCTCTATGCTGTACTTTACATCCTTGTGACTACTTAATTGCCTCATCTTTAAAATGAGAGCAGGATCACAAAGTTGTGAGATTTAAAGAAAACGACACTGTTTATAAAACAGTGCCCTTGGCAGAGCACTTGGCATGTAGCAAACCCTCAATACATTGGTTACTATTGAGCAATAATTCTGATTTTAGGACAAGGACAAATAGCGATTTATCACTGTATAAAAACTTAAGTATGCATATACATTTTTAAACAATAACTTTTTCTTATTAACTGATAAACGTGTGCAATAAAATACTTTAAAAATATTTTTAAAATACAAAGAAGAAAGCAACAGATCACTCCAAAATTCCACCAGTGAGAAATAGCCAACATTAACCCTGAGTAGACATTTCAAATGTCCCTGTAGATAGATAGGTTAGAAGGGGTCTGTCTACGTAGGTAGATTAAACAGCTAATTCACTCATTAGTGATTATGCTAGACATCCTTAGTAAAAGAAAACACTTATTTAATTCCACTTGAATGTAACCAAAGAAAAATCAACTGATGTGAAACTAAAAGAATTGCTGAAATTTAGATCATGGTCTTTTCTCCATTGCCAGTGACAGCATTTTGTCAAGTATCTAAATGAGATTAAGTAAAGATTTAATGAAATCACATAATTTGGAGGTTTTTTTTGACTTACATCTTTCAATTTTTCAGGTCGTACTAATTACGACCTGAAGTTGTAATGATTCATAGTCTGATACTATTTTCCATCTCCTTTCTTTGGTCTCCTGATTGTTGTTACTTTGGTAATTTTACACTTAGAGTGATTGGTAATTTGTTCTCTTAAGCATCAAAATGTTTGCTGTTGTGCTGTTGTTTACACTTATTTTAGCCTCTACTTCTTTGAATCTTAACTTCTTCACTCTAGAGGGGTGTGTGTGTGTGTGTGTGTGTGTGTGTGTTTAATAAATTCATCTTGTGATTGAATAAGTCTTCCAGTATTTTCTCTAAAAGGGCCTATGTAGTACCTGAATTCTCTCATGTTTGAGAATGTCTTTAGTTTTAACATTCGTGAGTTCCATTTTCCTTTATTTGGGCTTTGTGAGAATTACTCTAATTTCCTTTGGAAAAATATCAATGTGGAGCAATCTGGGGCCAGCATGTTCTCTGCTCCCTCCTCTTATTATTTCACTCTTTTTGCCTGTATAAAATCTCTATAGTTAAAGTTGATCTGGGCATTTATTATTTGTAGAGAGAGGGTTAGGGAGAGAGGCAGAGAGGGAGAGAGACATCTATGCATGGTTGCCTTTCACCTGCCTCCAGCTATGGATCCGGCTGGAGACCTGGCTTGCAACATGGTTATGTGCCCTGGCTGGGAATTAAACCAGTGACCTTTAGATTCACAGGCCAGTACCTTATCCACTGTGCCACCAGCCAGAGCCTATGTTTTTTAGTATATTAAAGTTTTATGAATTTCAGGTTTACTGTTATTTATTTATTTGTTATCTACAAAAACCAGCCTTGATGAATCATATCTCTGAAACACTCTTCCATTTGTTGGATGGCCTCCTTTAGAAATGGAAATGATCTTTAAGTGAGCCAACTTTGAAGGCCTTCTTTGTCATCATCTCTGACTTATTTATTTAGTTTATCTTTTCCCTTTGCATATACTGTGACGTTCTAAACCCTTTTCCTTTTATCATTGTTGGAATTTTTAGCTGTACCTAGCCTGCTCTTCCCTGGTTTACATTTATGTGTTTGATCCACAAGGATGTTGCTTTGCCCTCAATTGTTTCCCCAACCTGGTAATCTTCCTTTTCATCCCAACCATCGCTTCATCATTTTGTTTTTGTGCCTTTTATAAATGACTCCATACTGAGTTTTTTATTGTGCTTTTGCAGATTGTATTTCCTTTCCCTTTTGTGTTCTACAATGCTTGCATAGTTGAAATGCCATCCCCTCACCTATTTTTTTTCTCATGCTTAACAGGGAGAGCTCTGCCCAGACCTCCTTGCTCTGACCCGGTGTGGAAAATACATTAGTGTTTCTTTTTTGGCTTTATCTTTTTCTGTTGATATTTCTCCTCCCTGAATCACCTGATATTACTATGTGTAACCACCAGAATGGGAGAAGGTCAGGGAAAGACTAGAAATATCAGGAAATACTGGAAGCAGCTGAATATATAAGAATATCATCTCTCAAGTGAACATCCAATATATACCAGAGACTCAGTACATTAATTCTAATCATCTCAGCACTCTGAAAAACCAATATTATCATTTCCTCTTTACAGGTGGGAAACCTGAGGCACAATGAAACCTGAGAACACCTTGGTGGAGTCGTGCTGTCAGGTATGTGAGCATATTTTACTTAACACTTGAGTAGAAATCATGAGACAAGTGTATTTACAGAGAGAATCCGAAGGCCTTGCCATAATGGGCATACCACAGAGACTCCTATTTGAAGCTCAGAAGGTTCCCAGGCTCTTGATAAATTTGTTTTCTGCACCTGGCTTAGTGACTGGCTGAAGAGAGCTAATGCCTGCTCAGTTTTGCCCACACACATGTGCACGTTGCTCTTGTAGGATATGGCAGAAGCAGTGCGGACATGGGTTGGGAACAGCCTGGTTCTTGTCTTGGTCCTACACTGATGCTCAAAATGTCAGTTTTCTTAACTAGAGGGTGTGGATTACTGCTCCTTAAGAACAGAGCTGGGAGAAACTCTGGTGGGAAAATGTTGGGGGTTGGAAAGCAGGTTTGTCCCACTCCATAGAAGAGCAGATACAAGGAAATGCTCATAGTCTGCCCTCAGTGAAGGCCTTACTCATCAGAGCATGGCTCAGTCAGGAAAAACACCTTTTGCACATTTTGCCACCATCCGTAAGGTGAACAGGCCTCTACCAGGCGGGTCATGTCCTTCTATTCTCAGCTGGTCCCTGGATAGCAGAGGACGGTTGGTCATTTTTGTCTAGGTGGAGGGATGGATGGGTAAACTCAAAGATTGCAGCCTGGACCGGCCATTCTAGGACATGAATGGCTTCATGTCAGACCTGAGCTGGGGCCACATTTGTGACTGAGCTGGCCACATAGTCCTGCTCTCTGGAGGAGGGATAAAGGTGTACTTCCCCTTTGTAACAGGCTCTGACTTTATCTCGTTATTCTTCTGGTGTGTTGGAATCTGGGACAGGATTCCTAGAGTGTAGCAGGACTAAGGAATGGGACAGAAAGGCCAGTAGTAATATGCTTAAAAACTCTTGCTATGCAATGGGTAATGTTAGTAGCTAATATGTATGGCTCATTTATCTCTTCAAGCACTTTTGAATATATTAACTCACTTAAGCCTCCCAACAACTCTATGAGGTAGGTACTCTTACTATCCCACTTTATAGATAAGGAAATAAAGTACAAAGAGATTAAATAACTTGCCAAAATTCGTATTAAACCCCAGAGCTGGGATTTGAACCTGGGCAGCCCAGAGCCTTCAAACGCATCCATCATGCTATTCTTAATATGAACATACGCTAATCGTGTCAGTTCCTTTTCAAATTTGTTTTTCTCGTGGTGTGAATTTTACATTCACTTGAGCATGGGACTCAACCCCTAAACTGGACAGAGAGATCAGAGCTGGAAAAGAGGTGAAGTTCAGAAAGGATGGAAGGTAACAAGGGTGTCTAGAATTTACTGTTAAAGGTCTGAGGGCATGTGGGGTAATCTCCCACCCCAGGCCCTGACTCTGGGTCTCCAGTTCAACCTTTCTACACTGGACGAATTGTCTGGGCCTCCAAGTGAGAAAGGCAGAGCCTGCACCCTATGGACTTATATGACTGGCTATGAGAATCGGGATTTCACAGAGCTGGCCAGGGCACTGAACAGAGCGGTGGGGAGTCCCTGCTTGTTCAGGCTGCAGAGGCTAAGATGTTGAGTGAAAACCAAACTTTCCCTTTGAAGGAGTCTTGAAGAGGATTCACAAAAACAAATAAACAAACAAACACCCCCCCCCCCAAAAGAAACAAACAAAAACCTATAAAATTAAAGAAGGTGTCCCATTTTTTTTTCTCTCTTGCTTTGTGGGCAACTTTTCAACCAGACAACGTAGACTATAGAGGAGTAGGCCACCATGGGCTTTAGTTTTGGGGGGTATACATACCCTTTGTGATAACAGCTACTTGGAAATGGGACAAGTTCAAAGTAACTTCCCGTAGACTTCCAGTTCAAAATGGCAGCTGGCTGTAGGCAAGACAATTGCTAAAGCGAATAGCACAGCCTAAAGGCCAAATCTGAAACGACTGACAACCATTATGGGGTGGATGCATCTGGATTGAGGAGAACCTACCTGCCTTGGTTCCAGCCCCTGGCACACTGTTGCTTTCTTTTATGAAAAAATCCCACTCTTCAGGAGTTGTTCTCATAAACAGCATCATTCCTCCTCTCTCTGGCTCCCTTTTCTCTCACTTTCCCCAACACAGGCAGATTCTGGGAGTCATGGGAAATCCCTGGACAGAAAATAGAGATTGAGCCTGTAAGCCTCTGAAGGTAGCCATGGAGGCCTGAAGATGTGGGTTGTTTCTTCATGTTGGGTTTTGGGCTGTTTCCATGCTGTGCAGATTATCTCTGAGAACCAGAAGTTGGGCTGAGGACTGAGGAAGAAGGGAGCATTGTTGATGCATGGCATCCCAAGCAAGAGCCGGCAGGCAGGCACGAACTGCATTGAGACCTGTGAGCAGAAACTATGGACTGGAGAACAGAATTTGACTGCCAGGGTGGTACACAGAACAAGTCACTCTTCCTGGCTTTAAAGAGACTGACACGCAAGACGAGTGGATAAAAATAAAAAAGCTATGGCTCTTTTACACAATGGAATACTGCCTGTCTGTAAAAAACAAAGGAAAGCTAACCTTTTACAACAGTATGGATGGACCTGAAGATTATTAAGTTAAGTGGAATAAGCCAGTCAGAGAAAGATAAGTACTGTATGATTTCACTTATATGTGGAATCTAGTGAACAAAAGGAACTAACAAGCAAAATAAAGGCAGACTCATAGAGAGCAGGCTGACAGCTGTTGGGGGTTGGAGGACTGGTTGGGAGGGATGGAAGATTGACCAAAGGAAACAAAAAGAGAGAAAACCCATGGACATAGATGACAGTGCAGTGATTGCTGGGAGAATGGGGAGTAGTGGGAGGTAGAAGAGGGGATGGGGGGATAAATTGTGATGGATGGAGACTTGACTTGGGGTGGTGAACACACAATACAGTTTACCAATGATGTATTATAGAAGTGTGTACCTGAAACCTGTATAATTTTATTAACCAGTATCACCCTATTGCCCCAATAAGTCAATAAAAATGCTGACACAATACAATATAAGTAAAAGTTCTGTATAATACAATATACAGATGATATATTATACAACAGCATGCCTGAAACCTATATAACTTTATTAACCAATGTTGCCCCAGTACATTCAATTAAAAAAATATTGATACACTGACCTCATCCTGATCAAGGATGAGTAAAATAAACAATATCATTATTGACCCTGGCTGGTGGCACAGTGAATAAGGTGCTGGCCTGCAAACCCAAAGGTCACTGGATCAATTCCCAGCCAGGGCACATAACCAGGTTGCAAGCCAGGTCTCCAGCCAGGTCTGTAGCTGGAGGCAGGTGAAAGGCAACCATACGTTGATGTCTCTCTCCCTCTCTGCCTCTCTCTCTTCCCCTCTCTCTAAACATAATAAATAAAATCTTTAAAAGCAAACAAACACAGTATCATTATTAATGACAAGAAAAAGCCAATGAAAAATTTGCCCCAAAATGGGTGGGGGTGGAGTAACTTCAGTAAGGCAGAAAAATGCTGAGAATGGCTTACTTCTGAGTCTAGATCGTTCCTTCAGAAAATGGTGGCACTTCCACATACTGTATGCAGATCTCTGATGTAGAAGCAGAATGTCTGAATGCAAGATCTGAAGAGGGAAAGACCAGAGCATTGGATGGCAGCAGGATGATGGGACATGCACAATGGCTGGAGTTAAGTCCACATGAGAGGCAGAAAGGGTAGCATTGCTCTAATCTGCTGCATGAAAGGCAATCACTGGTAAGAATCACATGTTTGAGAAAGTCTCTCAGAATTTAGAAAAATGGGACAAAGACTTGAAAGGATGAGAATAACGATAGTGGGGGTTTTAGAAAATGTGGAGCCTTGTGATGTAAGCTGAAGGGAAAGAACACTCAACGGTGGACAGAGGTAACTGACTCTTATTTAGGAAAACCCAAGGATAAGAGTCTCACACCCATGCAGCCTGGTGAGAGCATCAACCTATTAAGAGACATAAAATTCCATGAATATCCAGACCTGAAACAAAAGGTTGTTTCTGATGATCAGTATTAACCCAGCCTTCATCTTCTTCCCAGCTCACAAAGTGCTGGAAGATATTTTAGTAGCATCTATAGACTTAAAGAAGAAAAGGCTATGACCCAGGAATGTTGCATGTATGGCCCCATGAGCCTTCACATATGCAGGAAACACTGATATCAATGGAGACACAAAGGAAACTAAATACATGATCTACAATCCCTCCTTGATAAAGTTCCTCAAGACATTTGCAAACTGAGTAGTGAGAGCTCCAGTCTAGATAGTCACCATACGCAAGGCCTAGCAACAAGCAGTGATACAATTAAAGCTGAAATGTCACCATGATATGGTTGTAAAACTGAATGAAAACCTGAAATTCATTCAGGAAACAGAGTGCTTATAATATATAAAATAGTGTCATAGCAATAATCTGACTTCCAAAACCTGAAAGAATTACTAAAGACTGAGATGGAGTGTGGAGAAGAAAACTAAAGTGCTGAACTCATTGTCTTACCAAGGACTTACAGATTTTATCTTTGTGAGGTATTTAGAGATTTTTTTAGGCATACCTGGACTTTCTGTTTCTAACACCAATAATTATTTACTTGATTAATAAACTATGAAAGTTAAAAAAGAGGACAAAAAGAAATAGCATACCCTAAGATGAATTTTACCTAAAATTTGGAAAATCTACATGGGTTCTAGTCTCTAAGGAATCATCATTTTTATTTTTCTACTTCTGTGGGAAAATAACAATGGAGGTAGGCAGAAGTGAAGGTGGAACTTGAGCTATTGTGAGCCCTGGCTGTCCGGCATTTTCCTGCGGTAAAAGGGGAAGGAAGAAGAGTCATGAGTGAGGGATGGACTCAAGTCCATGGTTTTGCAAAGCTGTGAGGATGTTGTGACCTGCATGTGACCCAGGCCTACCCCATGAAATTTAGGGTTCATTTATAGTTGGGGACTGGGGGGTATCTTGGGGGAGTAATGATGCGTGAGACACCCCCAGAAATATTCCTTTACATTCCTGGGCTCTTGCTTCTTCCTCTGCAAAGTTGGGAAATAGGATTTTCTCCAAGGATCTCTTAAAGGAATCAACCTATTAAGTGCACTAAGCATGTAACATAGCAAGAGAAACAGCAGGTGCTTAACTGATGCTGCATCTTTACCTTCCCAGCACTGCGAGACCTCTGTCATTCTGAACTTTGAGGGAAAGATGTGCTGCCAATGGGCTTGCTATCTGGAGGGTTCCTGATGTGTCTCTGAAAAGGAGAGAAGGGGGCTACCAAAGAGATGGAGGAGGGTATTCAAGGTGGAGATGCTAAAAATCTTACTCTGTGCCTTGCCCTGACCACCGCTGTAACCAGCACCTTCACCTTGCCTGGGCACAACAATCTCAAATAGCCTATAAGATGTGTTCAGAGAGAAATTCTTTGCCACTTACATTTCCAATGAGGAGTGCCACTGCTGCCCGATTTAGTAACACTAACTCATAACTTTCTCCGGGAAGGAAAAGTTGCTTGCCGTTATCCATTTTGAACATGGCCTGGTGAGAAAGTCAGGCTATTTATGGCTACCCTTTTATCTGGTTGCATAAGAAGATAAGCATTTCTTGGGAAGGTGGTGCTTCCCTAACTTAGGCTCTTGCAGTCTAGAAAGGGAAACTCTTTTGATGAATCATTGACCTAGGTTTGGCCAACACTGATCTTTCAAAACCCACTGTCTGGCATCACATTCTTTAGGAAGTCTTCTCAGATCTTCCAACTCAACTCTGTCCCCTTCTTTCTTCTACAGTCTCCCCTGCAGGAAGAAGCCTGGAACCACATGCCCTCTATTTTTTCCAGCAGGATGCAGGGTTAGAGTCTGCCAAGGGGAGATGCTTGTATGTGTTTGGTAGGTGGAGGAAAGCAGAAGTCCTCATTCTCAGCAGCAGTTCTCAGGGAGTTGATGCCACAAGATGCAGATAAATATTGCCAATGGTTTCCTTTCACTCCCCTGGAGCATTTCTGCACTCCTTCCTGGGTTCCAGCCCTTGGAGATTTTCTACCAACATGACTCTAACCCATCTCACAATTTAAACTTAGTTTCCTGTCTTAAGCTCCTTTTTTGCTTGAAATAGCTGTTGTGCTATTTCAACAGCTGTTGAGCTGTCTTCCTTCTCTAACTTGGAAATACCCAGCCTGAGTTAAGCACTCTGCTGTTGACAGTCTTGTAGCCTCTTATTCCCATTACTGCCCAAATCGGTAACTTAAAGGTTGAGTTTCTTTAATTGCTGAGAGTCACCAAAGGATCTTTTTTTATTAAAGGAAAAGAAGGAAAGAAGGAAAGAAAGAAAAAAGCAACCTGCAGGCAAATGAAAAGGCTCTGCAGCTGAAGTTGCTGTGGGTCAGGAAGTTTTCAACCATATATGTAGAATGAATCCAGTGAACTTATGCTGAAACCAATGAAATCAATAATAGTTCAGTCACAGACTCTGATGAGTCATTTAGGTATTACAGAGTTAACCACTCTAATACGCTATGACTTTTTAAATTGGCCTCATATAGTCATTGACCTTTTTTCTTGTTTAAGATCTAACTAACTGGTATATCAGTGGAAAACTAATAAAGTTCCCCTGACTGCCTCCACCTGACAACCACCACTGGTTTTGTCAACCTCGATATCAGTTGCTAGTGAAAGAAGGGTGGAAAGCCCTGGCTGGTGGGTCATTTAGAGCATTGTTCTGATGAGCCAAGGTTGCAGGTTCAATCCCTGGTTAGGACACATATAAGAAGCAACCAATGAATGCATGAATAAGTGGAAAAACAGATCGATGTTTCTTTCTCTGTCTCTGTTTCTCTTTCTCTCTCCCTCTCTGTCCCTTTCTCTCTCTCTCAAATCAATAAATAAAAGTAAATTAAAAAAAGAAGAATGGAAGGAATATGATAGAAGTTCCTCCTTCTTTGAGCTGTCCTTGCCGATACACACCACTTCATTTTGTAATCTCCAGAAGAAAATGGCGTGTTTCATCAGCTGATAAAATAGCACATATACCCTAAACCAGGGGTCAGCAAATATTTTTGCAAAGAAGTAGATATTTTTGGCTTTGTAGAGCATACCATTTCTGTCCTGACTGCTCCACTTTGCTATTATAAAGCAAGTAGCTATAGATAATAGGTAAATAAAGGAACAGGGCTGTGTTGCAATAAATATTTAATTACAAAATCAGGTGGTAGATCAATTTGGCCCAGGGCTGCAACATGTCCACCCCTGCTCTAAACTAGTTCATTTCAGTTAGCTAATTTTCCCCCCTAATCTGAAGAATAATCTTCCATTCTTTCTTTGTCCCTTAATATCAAGAGTTGGCCTTGAGAAAAGGCACAGCTAGTGTGTATGTTTAAAATTCCTTAGACAGCCCTGGCTGGTAGCACAGTGGATAAGGCACCAGCCTGCAAACTCAAAAGTCACTGGTTCAATTCCCAGCCAGGGCACATAACCAGGTTGCAAGCCAGGTCTCTAGCAAGGTCTGTAGCTGGAAGCAGGTGAAAGGCAACCGTACACTGAAGTCTTTCTCCCTCTCTGCCTCTCTCCCTTCCCCTCTCTTTAAAAATAATAAAATTTTTTAAAAAATCATTGGACAAACTGTGTACAGATGGAGGAGAAAAATGAACATGTATTCAACCCCTACTACTAAGAATTATTCATGCATTTTAAGACACATGAGAAAGTCACATGGTTGAAAGTGATGGACCCTGGAGTTGAACATGGCTCTGTCTGGCTACTTCTAACAGATCTCACAACAGCTAGCTTAAGGCAGCCAGAGTTCCTCCATGCCCTGCATATGATGACTCACAAAGCAGAGCTTGTCAAAGAGAAAGCAGAGCAAGAGACAGAGTGAGAATGACAGAGAGAGAGAGACAGAGAGAGAGAGAGAGAGAGGGAATTTGGTCAACATGAACACAATAAAGTCTTGAATATAAAAACCTACCTAAGAGACTAGACTCAGTAAACTTTTATTCCCCACCCCGCCACTGTAACCATTTTTAATTTACAGTTCAGTAGTGTTAAGTTCATTTCCCTTGTTGTGCAACCATTCCATAGAATTCTTTTTGTCTTGCATAACTGAAACTCTACTCATTATACAACAAGTTCCTATTACTCTTCCCCCGGTCAAACCCTGGCAACCACCATTATACTTTCTGTTTCTGTAAATTTAACTACTCTAGGTGTCCCATGTAAGTGGAACATACACATTTGTCTTTTTGTGACTGGCTTATTCACTTAGTGTAATATCCTTGGGTTATGCTAGAGTGTATGTTAGGATTTCTTTCCTTTTTTAAGGCCAAATAATATTCCGTTGTATATATAGACCACATTCATCCATTGATGGGCACTTGGGTTGTTTCAGCCTTTTAGCTATTGTGAATAATGCAGCCATGAGCATGGGTATATAACTGCCTGCTTTCAATTCTTTTATGCTATATCCTGAGTAGTAGAATTATTAGGTCATGTAGTAATTCTATTTCTGTATTTCTGAGGAAGCCCCTACACTATTTTCCATAGCAGCTGCACCATATTACATTCCCACTAACAGGTCCAGTTTGTCTATATCCTCATCAATACTATTTTCTGTTATCTGCCTTTTTATTGAATTTATTGGGGTGACACTGGTTAACAAAATTATACAGGTTTCAGGTGCTTAATTCTGCAATACGTCATCTACATGCTGTATTGTGTGTTCACCACCCCAAGTCAAGTCTTCCATCTGTCATCATTTATCCCTGCTGTGTTATCTCCTGCCTCCCCCTCCCTCCTTCCCTCAACAATCCCCACTTCACTCATATGTGAACTCTAATGAACAAAATGAACTAACAAGCAAAACAGAGATAGACTCATAGATTTTTCTGGTTTTGTTTTGTGTGTGGTGTGTGTGTGTGTGTGTGTGTATGATTTATTTCAAATAGTAGCCATCCTAATGAGTATGAGGTGGTTCCTCATTTCTTTTGATTAAAAACCATGTAATCACATAAGTTGAGAGCCTATATTTCCCCCTTTAATGACATGAATATATATTTAAGTCAACAGACATTCCTTTCTAACATCGGTCCCAGTGGCTGCAGTTTCCAGGTTCATCCCTTGCTTACTGTGCAATCCTGGCCAAGTTGCTCAATCTCTCTCCACATCAGTGGTAAAATGGGCTAATAAATATTTAAGTGGCTTCAGAGAATGGTGTGAAGATTAAATGAGGTGATTATATGGAAAGAACCTACAACAGATACTGGCACATTGTTATTAATGAACAAATATTATCATCACATCAATATTTTTTAGTCTTATTTGCCCACTGTGTTGATGGATCTATCAAGTAATTCCTTGTTGGCTTTCAGGTTGTTTCTGATTTTTCACTTTGCAAAAAGACATAAACATCAGCTTCATCGCTTTAGTCTCCTTTCTCAGGGACTGCCTGACCAACTCATACCAAGCTATACTCATGATGTCCTTGGAATAGATTTTGGTCACATAAAACAGTCTCTCCCTCCCCCACGGATACACTGCTTTAGCCTTGATTTTTACCCAAGCCTTCTCATAATTCATTGCCAGGGTATCTCAGCAGCAGATCTGTGGACCTGAAGCTTTTTGGGGGGCTCAACAGGATGATGCATGGCTTGGAGAAAGCTTAGTCAAATATTTACAGGGAAGAATGTGGCATTTCCTTCCCTGGTGCTCAGATTACCATCGGAATCTTATCTTTCCCCATAAAAGGAAGTGTGGGCTTGTATTAAGTTGTCAACACTAGAAAATACAATGCCTAGAATAGAGATCCTGGGAGCCTTCCCAGTGTTCCTCTGAGGGTAAGGAAGAGATTCTGCTGGAAGAGGAAGCCTGGAGGCTTCCTGAGACTGAGACTCTATGAAGTTAGGTAGACTCACCTTCCCATTAACCCAGGTTCGCTCAAGTGGTCAGAAGACCCTCTGTGCATTGTTAACATCAAGGGAAGGGGACGGCTAATCACAGGACAAAGCCTCAGCTCAAGCCTCTCTTGTCAGAGGAGCCTCTTTCTCTGAAATGAAGAGTATAGGTGGAGAAGCCAGCCAGGCAGGGCTGGATTAAAATCCTGCCTCTGACACTGTAAACTTCCATCACTAAGCAGGCCACAAACCCCTCTGAGCCTCAGTCTTCTTGTCTGTAAGCCAGAGGTAGCACGGTCTAACACACCGGTTTCACATACAGGATGAAGTGAGATATTATGAGTAAGGTCCCAGGGTTTGCTAGCAGACGAAGAGTGACCAGATTCCCAGCTAATGCAGAGAAACTGGATGCTTTTGAAATCCGGGCACGCTGTACCATGGACAATTGCCTGACTTGTAATAACTGGCTTTCTTCTATTCGTATTGAAATTTAGACTAGAAATGAAAACACCTCACGTTGGAAAGTGTTGATCCAGACCAGCATCATCACACAAAAGCCTCATGGTGAAAGAGTTCATCCTAGCCAACACTTAAAGACATCATATTGCCACAAGGGGGATTTGATGTCATGTCAAAAACTCATAATCATCCATCCATCCATCCATCCATCCATCCAATATTCCACCAGTTATTACTGAGGGTTGACTGTGTACTAGGAACAGTTATAGTACTGTAGCCCCATGTTGAAGGAGACCCACCCCCTGCCTTTTGGGGGACCCTAGTGGAGAAAGACCTCTAAACCGACCATTTTGTGGTATAAACTGACAGTTACAACCTGAGCAACATGCACAACAGTAGAGGTATGTGCAGGGTCAGTGGACAATAAAGAATTTTAGAATTGGGAGGAGCTTAGAAGTTGACCAGTTCATGGGGCCTGCGTGCATGGGGCCTGTAGCTGAGTTCTCCCAGCTTCCTCATGAAGTGCTCCTTCTCATGGAGTGCCCAGTCCGCCTCCACCCCTAGCCCCAGGCAGCATTCCAACAGCTCTGGCAGTTTGAAAGTCTTGCCTTTCCTTCAGCCAATATTGGTCTCCTGGTAATTGCCATGCAGTCCCATGGAGTTAATCCTGTTCTTTTTCCGCATGACAACCCTTTAGGTGTAGAAGTCACCTTTTAGGTGACAGGCAAACAGGGATAATCTTTACCTTGCATTGCATGGGGACATACCAGGGAGTTCTGGGACTCATCTGACTTCAGGAAGGGACAGAATTTGACACTGAGGGCAAAGTTAGTTGGGCTCATATTGGATTTATTTGGATTTTAACTACCGGCCTTACTAATTTCACTGAGATTTATATTTGGCAATATCCTCACATAAACCGGGTGAGATAGTCCAGAATGATTTATATACCATTTTGTTTATAAATAAAACATGACTCCTAGAGATGGTGTGCTCAAGGTTACCCTGATAATGTCTGGTAGAGTTGGGACTCAAATTCTGAGACCCTACGTATAGAATGAACTTTACCGAGGTAGGTGTTCTCTCCCTTCTCTGCTATTTGCCCTATGCCCCTTCAGTCCTTCCTGTAATCTACTCTATGTCCTTCCTTTAGATCTATCTTCTAAAAATATTGGCTATATTTTATCACTCCTTTTATCAACCCTCTCTTATATTAAGGATATACCTCCAAGCCCTTGAAATGACATTCCATGCTCTCAAAGTCGTCTACCTGCTGGGAGTTTTGAGGATGGTGCAGGGGATGGGTGAAATACAAATGAATGCAGAAAAATGATAGTTTGGGGAGAAACAGGGTGTTTTGAGAACCCAGGAGTGGAGTGAGGGTCAGGGTCATGGTCCTGAGAAGGAATGCCAGGAGGACAACAGGACTCAGGGGGACCTGGAGGAGCACGGGTTGGTGGCTCTGAGTGCAGGAAACTGTTACTCGGTGTTGCTAGACACTCAGCAAAAGGCTGGGCCCAGAGTAGGATGAGGTTCCTGGGAGGCAGGGCCAGGTCCCATAAGCAGTCAAGCTAAGGGCTTTGGGTTTTAGTCTGCAGGCTGTGATGCGCACAGTGGGAGTTGAAGCAGGCCAGTGGCAACTGCACTTGGGATTTGCATTTGAGGGCCAGATGGCCCTTGAGAGGAGGGTGAACTGGGGTTGGAGATGGTGGTGGCGGGGGTGGGAACCAGTCTGGCTAAAAGGGACATAAGGAAACTGTTGTCCCAGTTTAGGTGAGGGAAGGTAGAGAGCAGTGGCAGTCCTCATAGAGAGGAAAGGTTTCACACATTGTAGGAGAGAGAATCCCCAAAATCTGAGGACTGGGTGGTTGTGAAGATAAAGGAGTGGGAGGAGTGAGTCTGGGTGCTATAGTGTTCTTAGGAGCCTCCCAGAAGAGAACTGTCCTATTATACTATGGTCATGCCACACCTAGGCTGCACAGAGGCATTGCAGAAAGGAGGGGTTTCTGAGGTGGCAATAGTGAAGATCTCTCTTCTCTTGGTGTAGTGACCAACACTGCTGGCTGTCATGGATGCCTGCTTCCTCCCCTTCCTGGGTCCTTGCTGGACATTCTTTGACCTCTCTTCTTCCTTCCTTCTTTCTTTCCTTCCTTCCTTCCTTCCTTTCTTTCCCTCTCTCTCCTGTCTCTCTCCCCCTTTCTCCCTTCCACCCTTCTTCCCTTTTCTAAAAATTTGTTTTTGAGTTTTACTTTTCCAGCTTTCATTCTGTAAGTTGAAGGTACAAAACTTGATGATTGGATACATGTGTCTAATAAGAGGTCCGTCCAGAAACTATCCAACCACACGCTATGCAAAATAGAGACATTCACTAACGAAGATGGAAGGTACAAGAAAACATTGTACATAGGACAACGACGCCTCCGTCTCCTTCAAAGTAGGCACCTTGGGACCCCACACAGTTCTCCCAACCCCAGCCTGACTTTCTTTCTGCTCTGGTAGCAGAAGCTGCAGAATGAATTTGGCCACGACACATCTGGTGCCGAGATCCTGCATTAAAATCTTCGACACAATTGTTTTTGGAATTCCCCAGACCAGCTTCTAGTTCTCACACTGTCAGGCATCAATCCTTGTTGATTGCCGCCCCTAAATGTTCACCATTCCCAGGTGTTCTACTTGTTGCAGGCCTCCCAGAACATGGGGCACTTCCAACTGGTTCTTGGCCATCTTTGAAGCATTTGTGCCACACTTGGTGCTGCGCTCATCTAAAACCTTCTGATTCATTCAAATAGTACCTGTGGAGGAATGTTTAAGCTTCATACGAAATTTGATGCAGATCTGTTGCTGTACTTGCTCAGCCCTTTTGAATGTGATGGCCTCACAGTACACACGTTCACTCAACAGCAGCTATTGCTCCCACTGACCAGTACAGTGGAGTCATCTGTGTTCATGCATGTGCATCCCAGTCCACTCTCCTTGGCTGCCAAGTCACATCGATGTCACACAAACCATTCTTATTATATTAACAATAGTTGGACTTTTTCCAGCCCGATCTTTTATGCAGAAATATGAAATGATCTCCACTGTAAGGTTAGTAAACACCATCATTACCTCACATAGTTATTTTTATATGTGTGACGTGGACTTTTAAGCTCTTAACAGTTGAGCTTTAAATTTTAAGTGTACAGTACAGTATTGTTAACTATAGTCATCATTCTGTACACCGACCATATTTGTCTTATAATTGAAAGCATGTATCTTTTGAATGCCTTTGAGTTTCTTAAGAATGTTTTGCCTCTACTTCTTTTCTACCATACGTAGAAAGTGAGGTGATGACCAAGAAGAAAAAGAGGTGGAAGGGAAAGAGAAGGAGCAGGAAAAGTCAATCAATCGAACTCATTTCTTTAGGTCTAATTTCTGTAAATATCAGATCCATTAACTGGCTTGAGCATTGAGCTAAGCAGGTGTACTCACCATGACCAAAGTCATCACCTCTTAGTGTTTTGAAAGCAGTGCTGTCCCCTGTTGGCCCAGTTCTTACATCCCTTCCCTCTGCTGAAGTCTCTGTGTTAGCCAGCCTGGTCCTCTTTCAGTTCCTCAAATAAATTAGGTTCCCATGAATTTGCAAATGCAGTTTCCTTCGCCTGGAGTATTATTATTCCCCATTTGATTGGCCAATTTTATACTCATTCTTCCCCTTTCTCCTTAAGCATCACTTTCTCAGGGAAGCAGAGACCAGGGTATGTCCCCTGATAATCCTCTCAGTGCATTCTGAACTTCCCCGATATGGCAGTCATCAGAATTTTAATTACATTGTAACTCTCATAAGCTAGTGGTTATGTCCATTCTTTCCCAGTAGACTGTCAGCTCCCTGAGGGTAGGAATGAAGTCCGTCTAGTCGATTTCTTTCCCCTCAGGACCAAACAGAAGGCCGGCCTGGCACCTAATGGTCACTCCATAAGTAGACAGTGAAGGTGAAAAGAAGACTTTTCTCAGTAAAATAATAAAAAGTAAATTTAAAAGAAAGGCTGCTCTTCCAAATACTTTCTGCGAAGCATGCTACACATGCAAATTTCTGAAACGAACCAGGCCACTTGGTAATTTAACACTGACTTAAATCTAAACCATGTAAGGAGCTGTCCCATTTTACAAGTGAAGAGTCAGAGGGTGAAAAGGCTCATGGCAGAATCCCCCTAGTTATGCATCATTGACAAGGATCTCACTCTGGGCCATTCTTGCTCACTTTCAGGTACTTTCTGTTGGATGTTGAATGATGGTGACTTGGGAGGCATATAGCAGCAAGCCCTTATCCTAATGGAAAGGGGAAAATGTTGAACCTAAGCTCAATCATGGTAGGAGCTATGTGACCTTGGGAAACTCTGAGGCTCAGTTTCCTCACATGTGAGATGGAGAGACTTCTCTTTCCAGAACCTTCTTGTAGAGTTATGTGCAAAGCTCAGATGTGGGTGGAGTGGGCAGGTGCTCTGGACATTTCCACAGATATATATCCTGTGCTTTCCCAATATTGGCATCTCTTTTAGATGGTGTGGACATTTGAACTTTTTAGCCCCAGCTTCATGAATAAAGAAAAGAGTACCTGATCTATTGCTGGTGGATTAAAAAGCTGACTTAGTTCCCAGCCCAGTGGCAGAAGCCTGAAGACAATGGTTTAATTTCCTAATTATGAACATGGACAAAGAGTAAAATGATGAACCGAGAACAGTGCCCTAGTGGGGTTGAGTTGAACAAAGCCTGTCTTGAAAAGAGCTTGTGGCTGATGTCTTCATTGTTAGCAGATGAGCCACTATTAGGAGTTTGTTTCTCTAGAGTCGGACATTTTTTTGAGTACCTGCTATACCAGGTACATTCTGCTAAGCACTTTGCATATGCTGTTTTCTTTACTCCTTAACCTACATGAATTATTGTCATTTTCAATGATAAGGATGTTCAGAGTCAAAGGGTTTAAATCACCTGCCCTCAGTCACACGACAGGTAAATGGCAGAGCTAGTAGTTGAACTCAAGTCTGTGTAATATATTATATTCTAAATATGTTATATTCTCTCCCTAGTAAAACACATTCCATGGAAAGTAAAGACCAAAAGTATAGATAGGAAACCCTACTCCAGTTTTATTATTAATAATGAGAATTATGAATATTTATTATTGCCCGATAACTTTGAAAACAACCAGTTTCCTTTGGAATGTAGAACTTTCCATTTCCTTTTATAGAAACTCACTGTTTCTTACCATCTCTTTTTCAAGGTGCGTGAAACCCCCTAGGAGAGAGCTTGTTTAGTAAGATGGAGAAAGCATTGGACTGGGGACATTTTCTAGTCTAGAATCTCTCCCTTGGGGGAGACATTCAAGATCTCTCAGCCTCATCTTTCTTATGTGTGAAATGAGGACAATTATGCTGCTAACTTGTCTATGTTTATGGATTTGGTAAGGATCTACCAAGATCATTTTTGTACAATATTATGCAAAAGAGTCCATGTTATTTTTCCAAGGCAGAGTTCCCACATTGCTTCCACTTTCTTGATGTCTACAGACGCTCTTGGCACCTCATTCCTTCTGAGACTATAGTTAGTTGGACATAATAGCAAAGTCACTCTTCCCTTGACTTGCATGCATCCTGAAGTGCTTCTATTTTTTTTCTATTTTTGCACACAGGAATGTGTTCTAACTGGAGGAGATGGGATTCTTTATGGAGATTGTGGACTCAAGATGTCACTGAACTGAAATTCATTTGCTTACATTGCTATAAAGTGAATCCTTCATTTGTGGACAGCCTTTCTGCCAAAACCTGATCTGTTACTGCAGCCAATGGCCTCATCCGGCAAGTCTTGTCACTGTCAGAATCAAAACCAAATATTGCAGGGACCAATGGTGTCATTGAGTCAGTCATTTCTTTGACCACAGAGGCTTGCTTTGGAGGTGTCTGTGACTGTTGGAGATGCTTAATGGAATTAGAGCCCCTTAGCACATCTTTGTTCTTGTTTATTATCTGGATAAATTCTGTACTCAGCTCTCTGTCTTATCTGAGGAGACAGGGCCCAGTCAATTGCATTTCTACAATTTTATGAGAATGACTAGGTAGATTAGCTTTATTAAACATGTAATAACTGTCTTGCATGTTCATCGGAGTCTCCTACAGTTTCTGGAATAAATGTGTGTGTGTGTGTGTGTGTGTGTGTGTGTGTGTGTGTGTGTGTGTTTAGAAACATCTGTGGAAAGAGAGCAGAACAGGGAGAGCCTGGAGACCTGAGTTGCTGGCTCATGCTTCTGCTAATCCCAGGGCTGACTTTGACCATGGCCAAAAACCTGCTGGTCTTGCTTAGTGGCCTGGATAAAGTGCCATGGAGCTCAGAGGTTGGAAAGAGGAGGGCAGGGAGAGTTTCTCTGGGGGAACATTTGAAAATTGGGCTTTAAATTATGAACTTGATTGTACCAGGTAGACAGAGCAAGAGTGAGAGAGATTCTTCACAGGGGAAGCTGGCTGAACAGAACAATGGAAAGTTCAGGTTGATACTGGGTCTCAGGAATGGTGCGTGCATCTTTGACTGTGGTAAGAAATGTAGTTGTATGGGTGGAGGCTGGCAAGATAAGAGGTGAAGGCCAGGTTGTGAACAGCCTTGAGGACTCTGGGTATCAGACAACAAACACCGAAGGTCTTGATCACAATGCAGATCATGTGGCTTTGTGACCCCAAGTGAAGCCACAGACTAGGAGACTTGGAGCCTTAAAACCTCAATGTGCAGATGGGAGAAAACTGGCTCAGAGAGGTTACATGACGTCTTCGATGTTGCACAGCACAACAGAAAGATAGCACTTATCTCGGGGAAAAGGTAGGACCCTTCCAACAGAAAGATAATGTTTATCCAAAGACCACCTAGGAGCCTTTCCTGTGTGTTGTCACCCTTGAGAAAAGTTGCCTAGGACTCTGAAGACCTCGACTCAGAGGCAGGCTTCGGCTGGACTTTGCAGGTTGCTTAATTCACCATGCTACTCCTCTCAGAGTAGCTCCTTAAAGTGAATGTAAATTGTATTCAGATGAACCAAGCCTTGGCCCTTAGTGAAAAAACAACACAAAACTTCTGCCTTTGTTTGTGTTCTTGACAAACATAAATGATATAGGAAGCCCCTGGGGAAAGGAGGGGATCATCGAATCTTTTACTTCTCTCCCTGATGTCCGCAGGATTTTAATGACCTGCAGGGGGTCCAGGCCCCTTAGTAGGTGACCCGCCCAGCATGTCCTTGCCCTTGGGGATCGTAGTTGAGGCTGAATTTGGGGTTCTAACCCTGACCAGCTGGGCTCATGGAGATTTGCATACAAAGTTCCTCTGAAGGTGGGCACCCCGCTTGCTGACAGCCCCCACCCATGTTGTTGCAACTGGATATGTCTGCAGGTGGACAGACTGTTTCTCATTCCATAGGTGAGGGTCGAAGAAGTTAAGCCATTTACCAGGAAGAAGAGGAAACAGATAAAGTGGGGAGAACGCAGGGCAGGGTGCCTGGTTTTCTTCTGTTGGGGGTGCAGGTGGAGGGGCGAGAGGCAAGGTGAGGCAGCTGAGCTCACTCTCGTGCCTGTCACTGCAGGTTGGAAGGGCAAGCTTCTCAGCTGATGCCGAATTATGAGTGACTAGCAGAGTGAGAAGGAAAAAAAGGAAGCCTGGTTTCTAATTTTACCTTCTGTGGCACTCTACCAAAAAGTCCCTCAAGGTGGCCGGAAGTTGGAAGCCCTCAAGGCTCAAAGCCCTGGACCAACATGCAAAGGTCTGGCAGGGCGGGGCCCAGAGACAGGGCCACAGCGCTCTGCCTGGGTCACCGGCTCTAACTAGCTCTTGAGGTGTGTTCTCTGTGGCTCCTTATTTGCATCGTCATACCCATGGGGTGTTGTTTTATTTACCTCTGCTAGGGAAATGACGCTTCAGAAAGGGAGGAATCAGGAAGTCCTGAGTTCCTGTCCTTCCTATCCTCCCTGCGGCCTCTGTCACTCTCTCCAGGCTTTGCCCTTCTCCCCGCACTCTTGACTTTTATAAGTCACGACCTTGCTTGAGTGGTAGGGTCCATTTCTTCCAGCGAATGGCTGCCAGTGGGGTTGGAGGGGTTGTCCCAGCGACAGTGCCAGCCAGGGTGAGACACATTCAGGAGTTTTAAGAAGTGAGCCAAGGCTGGTTCTGCCCATCGACCAGAGGCTTGAATTACACACGGCTTTGCTCTTCTCCTGGGATATCTGGAGAGCTTCGCAAGGTTGCCATTTTTGGTGTGGAGTTGGGCAGTTTCCACACAGTCTCTCATCCTGGGTTGGGGGTAAGAGAGAGCAAATGTGTTGACCTTCCCTTGTTCTTGAAATGATTCTGGGTGATTCAGTTATGCATTCACGAGTTCCTGGTTCACTAGACTACGGTGGTCAAACTCCTGAGAAGTATGAAACAACAATAAGAAAACAAATAGAACAGTCTTTCGAGGTACAGCAAAGGGAGGATCCGTTGCTCTTTAAAATACTTTAACTCCATGTTTATCTATGAAAGAAGCATTATTTTAGGTGCATGTTATGCATGGGTATTGGGCCAGATGCCCAGGATCCAGAGAAAGAGAAGGTCGCCGGTCTGCTGAGAATTGGTTCGTACTTGGTAATTTCACAGGTCAGAGGTCACTGCTGCACAAGAGCTACCGAAAAGGGCCCAGGATGGCACTTCAGGAAGTATGTGAACTCTGTTGGACACTTAACGCAAGATTTTATTTATGTGTAGATTTTTCTGGGAAGAGGGTTCATAACTTTCACTGTCTTCTTAAAGCATTCATGATCAAAAAGTGCTTGAGAACCATGCCCTCTGAAATCAGAGCAGAAAATGTAGGTGACCCACCTCTGGCTATCTACAGGTAGGATCTCCCCTTTTTGCTCCTGGTGGGTTACGTGCATGCGGGTCCTGGCTTTTATGTCTGTCTTCTGAGAGTAGACGTCTTTAAAAACTGGGTCAATGTCTTCGGCACTGGTACTCCAGCACAGAGCCTTACATCCACTAAGTCTTTACATTTTCCATTGTGCTCAGCACATTCTTGCAAACGAGAGATCCGTGGAAGCTGTGTTAATTCATTGTGCTCCAACTTCATCACCTAATTGTTTGTTGAGGGTTCTGTGGTCCTGATTCTGCACCATCTCTGGGCACTGGGAAATTCTGCCTCTTCCAAGGCAGGGTGGGAATGAGGAACATTCCTTTCCTGGGGTGTGTGCACACACATCTGTCCTCTTGACATACCCGAATGCTTTGTTCCTTAACCGTCATGTGGAGCGAGGTGTTTGGACACCATGTTAATAATAGCTCTTAGCATGTATGCAGCGCATTCCATTTTCAAAGGCATTTATAAACACTGAAAGATGAAAGCATGCACCACCCATCTTGGGAAAAAGGGAATGTTAATCACCACCTTGTGTGTTCCTTGGAGAGGGTCTCAGAATCTGAGAGCTGGAAGAGATGTCAGAGGTCATGGTGCAGCCTCTGTTTTCTAGAGGAATCCTCTTTCTTGGGGAACCCACAGGGCTGGGGTACACCCTGGTATCTTTTTCATGAGTTCACACCAACTCTGCCCTCGTGTAATTTCTTAAATATCTGTATCTATCATCTATCTATCTATTTACCCCTTTGCTCTTTATCTTTTTCATTCATTCTGTTTCCCTTCCTTCCTTCCTTCCTTCCTTTTCTCTCCCTCCCTTCCTCCCTTTCTTCCTCCCTCCCTCCCTTCCTCCCTCTATGTCTGTCTTTTTGTAAAGCCTTTCCAAAATTGCAGATCCATGAACAAAATGATGTTGTTTTGAGCCATTAAATTTGGGGTGGTTTGTTACGTATCCAAAGGTAACAGTAACACGTGGGCAGACCGAGATAGGTGGTTCCCAACTGCAGCAGTGTTTCGGCTGGCGCTGCCCCAGTCCCAGTTCTC
Organism: Noctilio leporinus; assembly: GCA_004026585.1. NCBI lineage: Eukaryota > Metazoa > Chordata > Mammalia > Chiroptera > Noctilionidae > Noctilio > Noctilio leporinus. Next base: position 228,448 of record PVIW01001371.1, on the reverse strand, counting down.
CTTCCTCTGCGGCGGCTCTGAGGGCGAGGGGCCGACTCTTCCAGTCCCGTACCTTTGCTCCTCTCTCAGGGCTCCTTCACATGTTATTCTTGTAAGCGCTGCTCTGCCACCCCCTAAAGCGCTGACATAGAGAACCTGGGCTAAGCTATCTATTTTTAGCTAAAGGGAGCATTTGTTGAGTACCTGCTGTTTTTCTGGTAGGGCAGCAAGTACTTTACATGCACCCAGTCTTCCTCAAGTGTTGTGAGGGAGCTGTTTGCCATCCTGTTTACAGACCAGGAAGTTGAGGCCCAGAAAGATGAAGCAGCTGTCCAAAACTGTACAGCAAAGAAGCAGGAGAAATAGGAGCAGAACCCAGGTCTGTCTGCATCTAGAACCACACAGTGTCGGGCGTACTATTGTATTTGTACGGCACGTGAAAGGTACTTAAAAATTACGATGCATTGCTTTCCACCTTTGTGGCCTAAGTATCCCTTACATTATTTGTCCATCATAAACTGTTTATTCTGAAAGAATTTACCCATCAAATAACTATATAAAATAAGTTATTCACTTTCCAATTTCTCATGAACTAAATCTATCAGTGTTTTAACTACAGTGAAATACTGATTATTAGTCTTTTACTACTATTTGTAAAGTGCCATGTTATTATTTTATTAACTTCTTAATAACCCAGGGAAGTTGACCTTACTGTCCCCACTTTATAAATGAGGGAACAGAATCCTTGAGGGATTGAGTTCCTCATGGATACACAACTGGCAAGGAGCAAAGTGGGGACCTGCACCCCGTCTGATCTCAATGACTGTTTCTTTGAGCTGGCTTCTTACTTCTGATGGCCATGGCATGACTGGTGCTTTCAAACTGAGCTAATGAAATTTTAGCCAAAAAGCATGAAAAAGTGTTAAATTATTTTTTTCATTAATCTACGTAGCCATCTCATGGGTAACTATATTATTTTTAAGGACCCCATTTTGGTTATCATAGATAACCAGTTAGAATGTGCCAAGATTATCTAGTGGAGAGATATTAGCAGCATCATCGCCAAACTTTGCATTCAGATTTAATACAATGTGTTTGTAAATAATATTGAGGTTCAACAATAGTAACAATAGACTCATAATATAATAATAACTGTTCTTTACGGAGCACTACTGCGTGTCCAGCTTTGTGCTAAACACTTGATTATATTTTCTCCTTCAAATCCTCCACCCCTAATATGCAATGTCTATTTTATAGAAAGGTCAAGTAGTTCTAATGGAGGCCTTAAGGATTTAGATCCAGGCCCATCTGGCTTCAAAGCCTGAGCACTTAATCGGTGGACTACATTGGAAAACATCATTCACTTTGAAATACTCATACAGGACTTCCAGGCACCTTACTTAACAGGAAGACATCCTATCTTGAGACAAATGAGGACCCCCTTATGCAGTTGTCTGATGCCATTTCTACAGCATCATGCCCTTGATGTCAGGATTGGCGTCGGTGGTATTTGGCATCATCTAGAAAATGGGGGTGGTTGTCATTTCCCAGATCCAGAATTCTAGTGGTGGCCATTCTAAAGGGTCTTTCTAAATCTTGGTTCCGAGGAACTGTTGTTCCAACTGGTACTCATCTTTCCTATATGATGTGAAGCTGCTTAAAGATAAACTCCTTGAAGATATTTCATAGACTCTGGGTACAGTGTCTGGCACATAATAAGGCCTTAATCAATGTCTTGAGTTTTTGTGGCATTATGGGAGGAAAGGTCAGAAATGCCATTATTTGCCTGGCTTGTGGAGAAGGAGAGAAGGCAAACACCCTAGACTTCATGAGCACAAAGAAGTCATCTTTGGGAAGAGAGGACGTTATGAATAAAGTGGGCGAATAGAAAGGCAACCTATAGACTCCTTTTGTTCTGCCAGGGATTAACCATTTGGTTTAGGTGAGTCCATTGTCCCTCCCTGAATCCACATTTCCAGAGAAGATTATGTTGCCTGCTTATCTTTATAGGAAAATAGTTATGAACACTGTAAGACAGAGCATACACAAATGTATGGAAAATAATCAAAGGCTATAAATACGATAGTGCCAATGACAACAGTGATAAGAAAAATGTCCTTGCATTGATCTCCGTCCTGGTATCCTACCTACCAGGTTGTCATAGCCACCTGTGGGTCATTATGTCTCATTTACCGATGAGGAAACTGAGGTGTTATCATTATTAGCTATGCAATTATCCAACACTGCAAAAAATCCTGACATTTACTCAGTCTTTTGGGAGATGGTGGAGTAAGAGAGCTGGGGAACCAGAGATGGCATTTTGTTGGCCAAAAAACAACTCATCCGATTAAGTCTAATTCAGACTCTGCTGGGAACATCTCTGCAACGTTGGGGCACAGAGGTATACAAGGGATACATTTTTAAAAAACATCCTTATTGAGGTATGATGGACGTACAAAATTCTGCCTATATTTAATGTCTACACCTTGATAAATCCAGAGCTCGGTTTATACCTGTGAAATTATCACCATACTCTATGCCATAAACATATCCATCCCCTCCAAAAATTTTCTTCCACCTTCTTTATTATTATAATAATTATTTTAAGGCATGCTTGAAAAATGGAACTTGTACCTCTAAGCAAACATTTTGTACATGCCTGGGTCCTTCTGAACGGACCCTCCAGGGATGCTTGGATTGATTGACAGGAGCCCATTCTGAAGCCAACCATCCAGAGTTTGGGCAACTCCATTCCCTTACCCTCCTTGTCATGTTGAAGAAACAAAGATAATGGCATTTTCCCAAGACTGGGGCTGTATAAGTCTTAATTTGTGAGTGTTTGGAAGTGGCTTTGAAGATGGCAAAGGTTACTTCAGTGCTAAGTATTATTTATTGTGGTTTTGAGCACTATGTCTCCTCCTCATTGCCGGGCTACACAACTATAAGGGAGATGGTCAAAGAGCCTCTGAAGTCTTCAACCATTAACAGATTAGGTAACCTTGGCCTGAGCCCTGTGATGGTATCTACAAACCTAGCATTAGTTTGCTGCATTTTTGTGTGGGTTGGTGGTTGCCTAATTTGCCCTTGAACATGTCAGCAGCAGGCCCAGGTTTGGCACACAGGTGATGCAAGCGCTCTTTGGACAGCTGTGGTTGCTGACATCATGTTTTGCTGTGTGTTCTTTGAGATGCAAATCAGGTGGCAGAGGAGCCCCCTGGTCCTTTCATCACTGATACTTAATGGAAGAGAATTAACATGTGTTGAGCTCTTCTGTGTGCCAGACACTTTTATGAACATGATCTCACTTATTCTCAAAACAACCCAGTGAAGTGGCCATGAATGGCCCCATTTTACAGATGAGAAAACTGAGGCCCATGGAAGTTTTTAAAAAATTGCCCTTGATCATATAACTAATAAGAGGCCTGGCAAGGATTAATATCCAGGACTGGCTCCAAAGGCCATTCTCTTTTATTATATTAAATTGTAGGCAGCCTGCCCTGGTCTTCTGTCAATCCCAGTGGCTTGGTTAGTTTCCCCGAATCCCCTGCTAAAATCTCTTCGGTACCTTTCCATTGGTTTAAATGGAAGACAGACCCACCCTACTATGGCCCTGCACCTTCTGCCCCTGGCTCCGTCTTTAGCTTCCTTTGACTGCATGACCCCATACTCCTTTAGTTCAGCTCTTTGAACATGCCAGACCCTCCTTCCTCTGGACTGTTTACAAACTGCCTTCAAAAGATTGCCTTTTCCTTTTATTCTGGCTAACTCCTGCTAAAACTTCACAATAATTCTCTTGGAAATGCTTTCACTGACGCTTTGGACCACAAGTTCTCCATTATGGTCCCTGTAGTGAATCACTGCCCTAGACTAAAGTATGTCTCCCTAGAATTCCTATAACTTATTGGAATTATTTATAGCATAGCTCTGCTGTCACACTTCTAGGAGCCAATGCACAGGGGATACCTGATCGGTTCTCAGGACATGACAAGGTAACATGGCAACGACCCTGAATCTGAATTTTGGGGAGGTGGCAGGACTTGGGGACTGCAGTGAGGACACAGATAAGCAGGATCCTTAAAATACTTCCCAACATGAAGGCAAGCCACCTTCATGAGAACCTTGGGAACGTAGGGGCTCTTTCATGCCCAGCTATGAACAGGATCTAAGTACTGCTTCTTTTAAAATGTAGTGGCTGAGGAGGTGATTAAATGCAAGCAAGGAAGAAAATGTTCCCTCAGAATGATACTGAGGCCTTAACCAAAGATGAGCTCAGTGCTATTGACACCGAAAGAGAAACAAAACTGCATTTTACCCGCAATAGCAATAAGGAGATTGTTGGCTACAAGACTTGACTCAGCCTGCCTTGTGGTACCTTAGATCTTTGTGGCAATATGCTCTCAAATTAAAGAGGAGAGGAAAGGCAGGTCCTGACCCTTCTGCTACACCACATTTCCTCAGTTTAAGAAATAATTCCTAGAGCTGGGAGAGAAGAGGGCTGCGGAGGTGAAGAAGAATGGAATTCGTGCTGATCTCCCTTTTCTAAATGGATGGTCAAATTTGCCATCCTAGCTCCATAGGGAGTGGATGTGAACATGGGACACTTGCCTGGGGACATGGACATCTGTCCTTCCTGGACTCACACAACTCTTGGGAATAAACAAGTTCCACTGAGCTTCATAAGAAATATTATAGACGGTTGTCTGTCTAATAGCAGAGCTCCTGCAACCTAAATGATTGGTAGATACAATTTGGAAGTTGCTATTATATATATATATATATATATATATATATATATATATATATATATAAGACAAATTTAAATATGTTTCTTGAGATTTTGAGAGCAGGAAGAAAAATAGGGAAAATAAAATGTTTTTATTTTAAATTTTTCACTTTTCTTCTAGTTTTTGTTTCATGTTTGTTACCAGATTGTACCAACAGTATTTTTTTCTGCCTTTTCACTTAACATTATATTTTAAACTTGTCTCCAATTTGTGCAAAATAGGATCATTTTCAGAATGATACCTAAATTCAATTTTAGTTCTAAATGTAAAGTCATTAAATGCCCCAAATGCAGAACTTGAAATACAATCTTCTAGCACATACTAATATGTTCATTTAAAGCTAAAGACTGAGCTCAGAATTTCTTTGACATTATAGCTCTAAAGAAATCAGTAATCACGAGTTTACTAATCTGCAATTTGTAATAATTTGCATAGGAGTTTAAGCATAATTTCAATATAGTCTATATGCCAAATGGACTTAACCAATCTCATTGTTGGCATGTACAGTCAAAATGGCTTTACAACAAACATCTTATGTTGGAGACTTTTTAAAAATTTTTTCTGAAATGAAGAATACTTCCTTTGAAATGAGGTCAGAAATTCAATCAGGGATTTCAGATGAACACAGCTAACCTTGATAAAATGTTCAATGAAACTGCTTTCCAAATTATACTCCCATTAGCGATGCACGAGTGTACCTATTTAATTTACCCCTATCAATGCCAGGTGGTACTTAAAATATGTAAAAGGGAAAACTGTGCCTCAGTGCTTCCACTTCTAGGATAATGGCTCTGAGTGAAGAGCAAGGCAGTGTCAACTTGATATGGGACAGACATGCCCAACACTGGGGCCACATCCATTTGTCTCGCACCCTGCACCCCGCAGGATCAACACAATTCTGCTCTGATTACAGTTAAGGAGATTTTCTGTCAGAAACTTTTCTTCCACACATACTACATTCACGAGTTCCATGTTAAAAACTGGCAAAAGGAACACCTCCCCCCAATCCCAAATACATTCAAGTTCCCTTGGGGGCTGGATCTTTCCTTGCAGGAGGTACAGATAATTTGTAGGCACGCGTATTTCCTTACAGAGCCAAATTACTGAAGAGAGTTGTAACCTGGTTTCAAATACTCTTGGGTTTTTTCACTCAGGCTACTTTTTGTCATTGCAATTAGAGGAGAGGAGACTGGTTTAAAAGCCAAGAGTAGTTGTCCAGTGAACAGATGATGGAACTAACACAGAGGGCAACTTTCTTTCTTTTTCCTTCCTTTTCTCTCCTCCCTCTCTCTTTCTCATCTAAGGTAGATATAGTAAATCGGGATTCATTGGAATAATGAATACTATAACATGACTATTAAATTAGCCTCAGCTTATTAACTGGTTAAGGTAAAATCCAAGTTAGCTGGACTGAATGAGAAATGTATCTTTTGACAAATTAAACTTTGAAATAAATTAGGAACACTTTGATGAGTTTTCTCCTTCAACTGTTATTGAAAGTCTTTTCTCCCCTGGAGATTCATCATGTTTTCATTTTTTTAGGAGTAGTCCTGTGATGGCAATTAAATTTTGTTAGACAGAAAACTTTATGAAATCTTAATTCTGTATAGGGATTCTTCTATGGGACTGAAGATGCAGTTATTAGAGACTACTCCTCACTTCTTTACCCTCCAGGGCATACTCTGGAAACTGCTATTTTGTTGTTTTATGCTCCGAGCTTAGGGGAGACACAGAGAACTATTAACCATGGGAGGCCTATGCAGGGGACTACGGAACCAAGAGGCAGAGGCCTCTGTCTTTTTGATTCAGAAAGATGGCCACTTGCTGGTTAACAGCGCCCCATTGGGGATCTTACTTTTGTGAAAATCTCTACAGTGGTTGGGACAATATAAATTTTTGAAATAATAATATCAGCCAATAATACCTTAAGTAATGTTCTTATCACTTGCTAATAAAAGTCATCTCAAAACCCATGTTTGAATTAACTGATGTTTATGATGAGTTGCTATCTGGGGAAACAATTCCCCCCCCCAATCAATACAGACAAAATTCTCCCTCAGATTTAGAGTTTGTCAATACAGGGGAAAAGGCAAGGGTTAGCAAGGTGGGATCAAGGGATTCCAAGTTTGGACGGCTCCTCCCAACCCCTGTCCAGCCAGAGAGCTGATAGCTCTAGAGAAGGTGAGGGATAGTGTCACCTCAGCGTTCGGCTCTGACCTGGCACAATGTAAATCCTCAATATCATGTTAAGCTTTTATTTATCATGTAAAGAAGAGCCTGAAGAGCAGACAAGACTGCCACTGGCCTTTGGATAATATCTGTGAAGGAGGTGGAGATCCTGGCTAAAATCAGTGTTCTGTGTCATAGTTGGAAATAAAAGGATAATCTGATAGAAGGGATTACCTTTATGTGGGAAGGTGTAACACAAAGGATACAGTTCTCCTTCTGCTGTTGATCACATACTATAAGCTATCCGGGTGCATCAGTGGCTTTTGTTGAAATCTTCCCTTTAGCATATGAAGGTAAAATGTTGGGGGTTGGAATAAATAGTAGAGCCAGTTGATATCTGTGTTCCTGTGTAGAGGTTTGGTGGGGCTGGGTAAAGGGCAAAAATCCAAGGATGTAGGGTAGAGAAATAGACTTTGCCACATTCCTCTGAACACAAGACCTCAGCAGAGTAGGGAGGGATGTGCTAAATACACAATGGGAACACTTTCCCACAGATTCTTGCTAAATATCTCCCTGTTTGTTTGTCTGGGCTGAGAAGGCACTTTCTGCGCTGGATGAGTCATGCCTTTCCTCTTCGCAGGCTGATTCTCTTGTAGGTCCTAAAAACATTTATGCCATTCATAAATATAATTGGACTGGAGGTTGTAACTATTGAACTGAAGCTCATAAATATGTTCTGCTTTTGCAGAGTTCTGAGTCCATTCTCTTTCTTATTTCCCATAACCTTTCTGAGCCCTTAAGTTAAATGACACTTGCATATATACACTTATTTGATTCAAGGCATTGCCACTATTTACCTGCACAACAGGTGGGGTTGATTCCCACATGCTGGGAGTTGCAAGAAAGTGGGGGTTGTGTTCTCCATGCGGTACCTCTAGTGTCCAATAAATGAGTTGTCTCTTCATAGCTTGCTTCTAGGTGTGAGGAACAACACCTTGTTCCTCAATCTTCTTTCTTCATTCTCTTTTCCATTCTTTTCTCCTCTCTCCTTTTTGTCTTGTTAGCCTGGAGGGATCATTTAATGGCGGAGCTGAAATGATGGATATACCGGGGCAGCTGAACTGTTGGCTCATCAGGAATTACCCATGTTGTGGGCCATTCATTCTATCCTTAAACATTCATTGAGCATCTATAGTTTGTCAGGCACTATGCTAAGTGTGATTTTTAACCTAATTTTAACTGTGTTATTTACCTTATTGCACAAACAGCATAGGTTTATTGTAGTCTTTTCTGAAAGAGAAGGAAAAAGAGGAGAAAAAAGTTATAGTATTATTTCTTAGAGTTTACTGTTACTGATAATTGGATGTATATTTTTGAGGGGTTGACTAAAATATGGAACTATATTTGTTTATATATATTATATATATAAACTGTATATACATCTATGTATATATACACCCTTATTTTTCACATTAATAATCCATTTACTTCTTTTCACTTTCTCTTTATTGTTTGTTGTCTGGTTGGATTGGAAGAGCTGATCTTTCTCATGTATGATATAAATTCATTGTAGAATGTATTTACTAGAAAAAACACTAGAAGAATCCATTCCAATGGACTGTAAGCTCAAATTCAACATTTAACAAAAAAGAAGGGAAGACACAAATGACATCCACAAAAGTCCTTATTTTGAATGATTTACCAGAAACACCTGGCCAACTCAGAATCTTTTTTATGAGTAAGATGAAAATTTTAAGACTGAGAAGGTCAAAGTGTGAAACTTCCGTGACAATATGTGTTGGCCCAAGAGGTCACACCTGCAAACATACCACCCATTTACCAACAAACAGGTGCAAAATAGACATCTGAAAAATTTCTCAAATATTTCCCTAATTAAGACATTGCCTGCTCATATGGAATACTCTTACCCAACCAGAATCTAACACTTATTATTATTATTTACGATTTTCAGACATAATTCTTATTCACAACTTTCAAACATTAATGTGCCAGGTAATATGTGAATCATTTAACCTACATTATTTTTGCTTAAAAATGGCTGTCCAGTGCTCATTTTAATGTAGAGGCAAGTAAACCTCCTAAAGATGAGGGAATTTGTCGTAAATCAAGAAACTAGTAAATAAAGCCAGGAGGCAGACTGAAGAGGCTCTACTCTAAAGTTGGAGTTCTGAGACAACCACGTGGCGCTGCCTCTATCATGTGGAAAAGACACAAGCTGTATTGAATGTATAAATGAATCAACTTATCTTACAGATGGATCTTAATAAATATTAGTTGACTAGGAAACCACAGCTCCTTCTGATTCTCTCACCAAATTTGATTCGCCACACCAAATGAGATAGTAAATTACATGTACTAAGTACATTTCCAAGTTTTTGAGACTAGATGAGCTCTGTTGGGGTTACAACGAGACAGGGACCAATCATGGGAGGAATTCTCTTCCAACACATTTTCTCCCTCAAGTTATTATCAAGGCATCAAGCCAGTGAGCCCTCCTTCCTGGGGCTTTGCTATCCAGCGTGAAGTTGGAGCAGAGGGATAAGAATTTAGCACATCGCTGCTTCACAGAGTGTCTTGGCTCTTGACTACACCTTTGAACCCATTTTACTTACTAAAAAATGAGGAAATTGGTTTGAAAATGGCAGAATAGTGATTTAGGGATATCCTTTGCCTTCCTTTGACTCCCAATAAATACAACAACAACAACAACAACAACAACAAAAATCAAAAGAAAATAAGTAAAGACTTCAATGAAACTTAGAGATTGCCAGACAGCAACCTTATAACTGCCAAATAATGTGATGTCTGGGCTAAGGACGGGAAATAACATTGTACCTTGACCTTGAACAGAGTAACAAAAGGTAACTGTCAATGTCTGCAAAGGCCTATTCCACCAGTCTTTGAATGCATCACAGAGGTAGGGTCATGAAAGAGCTTGGGGAGAGGGGTGAGGTGAGACATGTCCTCTGGAGACTCAATTCACCTGTGCAGAACAGTATGAAAGAGAAGTCAGGCCAATAAGCCATTTCTACTTTCCATGACCTCCAAGCCAAGCAAGACTAAAGGACTTTTTCTCTCAATACTACCATAATGTCTTGCTCATAATAGGCTTAATAATCTGAAGGAATACAAGTCGTAAGAGTGGTGGACAGTGTTGAAGGACCCACAAGAACACTATATATAGTCTATGCTGGGTTTGAATTTCGGGCTTTAATATGATGAGGTTTATCTGAACCCTTTTTTTAGTCAGTATCATCAGGGAGACTACTCTGCTGCAAATTCACCTCTGGGCGTTATCCAATCTGTATTTTGACCCCTCATATTTACTTTTCCAGGGTGACTTAAGTGATCATCCTCTCAGGGGTCAAAACTTTAGAGTAATTACAGCTGGCTTTCCTTTACTACTATTTCCCAAGAGCTCTGTTAAGAGCTTTACATGTATTATCACTTTCAACTTTCCAAGGAAGATGTTTTTTATTTTCTTTAAGACAAGTGAGGTACAGAGAGCCTAAATGGCTTGCCCAAGATCGCAAAGCTAGTGAGTCCTACAGCTAAGAAATGAACCCAAATCTGCTTTTATAGCTTAACCTGTATTCTCTCTGTCCTCGATCACTTTGATGGTGAATATTTAGAAAGTTAATAAAGGTTTTGGGATGGAGGGCAGTCATCTGCGCCTTCCCAATGCCCTTGGACTCAGGGGACCTGGGCTTAAAGTCAATATTTTCCTTATAATAAATATGTGACTTGGAAAATGTCTTTTCTTTTTTTCTTTCTTTCATTCTCTTTTCTCTTTCTTTACTTTTGAGTTTGCTTATCTCTAAATTGGGGGAGAATAGGGTCTTCCCATGTGGTTGTTGTGGGAATTAAATAGAAATGGTAAATGTGAACAGGGCTCTCTGGGGACTCATTTAGAGGGGAGACAGAAACCCACATAACTAGTCATTAAAACAGACGGTGTATTAAAGCAACACAAATGGATGCATATTTCCTAGAAGTGACAACCTTCTCTTTAACCACTATATTAACAGAAAAGTTGGCTTGATCATACCAGTAGTTTTCATGGTATCTTTGGGCTGGTTCTATCCACATAATAGGTAATAAGATCGAGCTTTGACCATTGAAAGATGACAATGTTTAGGATTGCCTGGAAGAAGACTTCTTATACTGGCTGCATGGTTGAGTTTCTTAATTATATGAAGTCTATCCAGAAAGTATCCATCCACATATTATAAAAAAAAATAGAGATGTTTATTGTAGAAGGTACAAGAAATTTGTTCATAGGATAATGATGCCTCAGTCCCCTTCACAGTAGGCACATTGGACCTCACATAGTTCTCCCGGAGTCTCCTCTACTGTTCAAACCACTCTGCAAATCCTTTGTTGGAATGATCATCAGCTGCCTTGTCATGTTTTCCTGAATCTCTTCAATGGTCTGAGATCTCTTCCCTTTCAAAGGTTTCTATAGGTTATTCATCTACCAATCTAATTGTTTGAAGTGGGTTATGCCAACTGAATTCTCCTTCATCAACTTTTTCTCGTTCATCTTCGTTACTTATCTATTCAATACTTGTTAAACACTACCCAGGAACCAAGCACTATACTAATTGTTTTTAATAATGAGTAAAGAGACTTCTGAGGTGTTTTGATTTGTGTGTGTGCAGGTGTTATTATCAACATCAGTAGCAGCAGCAGCAGCAGCATCATATCATCATTATCTTCGTGTACATTCCTCCCTTGAGAGTTGCTTTATATTGAATAACTTTTACACCAGTCCTGACATCCTGTGCTTCCAATGCTCTTGAGGAGGCAGAGTTACTCCCTTCACTCTGAAGACAGAAAAGTCATAGACTTACTAAGGAGATATAACTTGAAAGTAACAAACCTGAGACTAGAACTCATCCTATCTTTTGACTTAGTGGCAGGTCAAAGCTGCATAGTCATTAAAGCAGACCTGTATTCAAATCTCTACCACATTTTGGCATTTGACCTTAGACAATGACTTATTCTCCTTGAGTCTTGATTTTCTCATATGTAACTTGGAAGTGATAATATCATCAATCTCACTGGATTGCCAGAATAATTAAATAAGATAATGCATGGAAAGGGCTTACCCAAGTACTTGATGTAGAGTAGGGACTCAATACATGAGCTGTTGTTACTGTAGACTCTGCCACCCCTGCTTTTGGGCAGTGGTATGTGGCACAGAGGGCAGATTGGGGCACAAGCATGTTGGTGTCCTGAAGTACCCCACAAATGGGAGACTCCTTTGCCTGACACTCACCCTACTGGGCACCAACCCAGGGCTCTAAGGGAAGCCATTATTTATTCTAGTCAAGCGGAGTTAGCTGTCACTTGACTTGACATTTTGTAACAGGGCTCGACCAATGCCAATTATAACTCCCTGGGGTCATATGCCACCATGTCAGAACTCTTGAAGGTCTGTTCTTTCCTGAGAACCTGGGATTCAGTGGTCCATGGGAAATAGCCTAAATGTATTGTACATATTGTGTACTGTATAAAAATATGTTGGCTATGGAGCTGAATCCAGGATGGGTAAGGAGAACAAAAGCAGTGTGATTGGGCACCACAGGTCCACAGCATCTTGGCTTTGCAAATCAATTAATTAACCTTGTCTCTTAAGAAATTCTAACCCTTGTAAAATTGGCCATGGTGGAACCTTGGTATGGCACTAGAATGGATCAGAGATTTGGGGTCAGATAGATTAGAGACTTACATATAAGTGTAATTTAATTCAGTTTATAAAACTACCCTAAAGGGTATCTATTATTATAACTATTTCATAAATGAAGAAACTGAGGCTTATGGCTTAGGCCATTTTGAGGTAGTTTGAACCTATTTTTCCCCCTCTGTCTCCCCAAAGGTGATCTAATCCAGTCATGTGCCAGATTTACCATCTGTATAGTGAGAAGCCCAAATATCCATTTCTAGCCTCATTCTTTCCTTTGAACTCTGGATTCACGTACCTAATGCTCACTTGACTTTATTTCACAGATGTCTAATAACCATCTCTAACCTATCAGGCCCAAATGGAAAATTTGAATTCCCTTCCCATCACTGCCTAAAACTTGCTCTTCACCCAACCTCCATATTTCATTGACTGACATCCCTGTATATTCAGTTCTTTAAGCCAAAATGTAGGGATCTTTCTGGATTTCACAAATCCCTTTATGCCTCACTGTCAGTGAGACCTCTCACTTCTACCTTGAAAGCATTTTCCTCATCTGTGCGCTTTGCTGCAAACAAACTAAAACCATCCTAGTCAACTCTTCAGCCCCACAGACCTTGACCACTATAATACCTTCCTCACTGGTTTTCACCTTCCTTGGCCTCCATGCTATCTACTTTCCACCTAGTTGCCTGATAGATGTTTTCCCCAATGAAGATAAGCTCCTTCTCTGGTCTGCTCAACATCCTCAAATGCTTCTCTAGCACTGCAAGTAAAATCCATGTTCCTTACTCCAAGTCCATGAGATGTGAACAGATCTGGTGCCTGGATACATTTTGGATTTCATCTCCTGCTTCATGCTCTCTGGCTGTGATCCACCCAGACAGGTTTTCTTTATGTTCCCGTTGCATCCCAAGTGTTGGGGGCTTTGTACTAGCTGGTCCTTCCCCCTGGCCTCTTTTGGCCTCAGATATTTACAACAAGGCTCCTTCTTATGGTTCCTTCTCAGTCCAAAGTGAACTTCCTGAACTCTGTCCATCTAGCTTAGTATAAACCCTCCACCTGAATAGTTGTCTTCTATTCTGTTTTGTCCAAGTGAGGGTCTCAATCTGGTATTATCTTACTTCTTTGGTTTTGCATGCATTGTCCCTCTATTTTAGCTAGGAAGAATGTGTAATCCAGGGGAGCAAGGATTGGGCCTCTCTGAGTTCATTGCCATTTTTGCATTGCTGAGCCAATGGTCTGAAACACAGCATGTCTGCTGATTGAATGAATAACTACCACTCTAAGACTTCTATGGTTGCCTCAGATGAGAACAAATTATAGAGGGTTTCATTAAGGAGGACAATCAAGTGGGTATGTCAATGTGGCAGCAAATATTATCCTAAACCTGAAGTTTATCATTTACAAGAATTTCTATTTGATTGTATTTTGGAAGAAACCAAAACATAAAACAAAAAGAAAAGCTGTTTTTCCTCCGTGTTCTGAGGTTGGTTTTATATACCTTTGTTGACATAACCAAAGAGCTTGAAAACAAGACATTCTAGACAAGTTTGTTTATTGGCTGTGGTTTGTCTTAGGTGGGGAGTTTAGGGAGGACAGGGCCCAGCTCACTCTTTGCTCAGCCCCCACCCATACTTCTGTCTTGCCACTCTTCCCAGTGCAGGCGGCCTTTTCCCCTTTTTGGGTTCAAGTCTGATTCCCTCCCCCACCCCACCCTAGGCAATACTTCACCTTTGTTCCAGCAGCAGGTGAGCTCTGTTCATGGCTCTGGGTTGAAATCCTGGCTTTGCTACTCACTAGATGTGTAATCTTGAGCAAATAGTTAACTGTTTCTGAACCTCAGTCTTCTCCTGAGCAGTTGTAGGGAAGAAGGGACTTGGTACTTAGGAAGTGCTTGTTACAGCTCCTTCTGCATGCTAAGTGTGCCCATGGGACTACTTAACTATTATGTCCCTCCTGCACTCACTCTAAAAGGTGACATTTTCCTACATCATTTAAGTCTTGGAAGCTCAACGATTCCATTCGAAACCTCACTAGTTTTTATTCTGAATGACCAGCTGTGTTATGTGCCGAGATCTTTCTTTCTTTTGTACCAAGAAGTGGGCTTCTTGAGAGCAGGAGTCATCAGACACAGAAGTAAAAGAATGCTTTTCCTTCCTTAGAATATTTCTAAACTTAAACTAATACTAACCACCGGCGTTTGCAGGGCGTTTCACATTCTGCTTCTGCTACTACCGTTATTACTCCTACTATTACAGGCTCCTCTCATTAGTACTTTTGCTATTATTCTTACTGCTGTTGCTCGTACTTCTATTACTAGCATTAGTTAACATTGATTGGGTACTTAACTATGTGACTGGTGATAGTCTAAAGCACTTTATATTTGTTACCTCACTTAATAAGCACAATAGCCAGTGAAGGAGGCAGTGTGCAAAGAGGTTGGACAAGCAAACTAGAAATTCAGAATTCTTGGCTCCAGTGATGAGTAGCTGTGTGATTCTAAGAAAGTTACATAACCACCCTGTGTCTCAATTATCTTAAAACAGAGATTAGTCATGGAATAGAATCAAGGAGATATTGTGAGTAAAAAGTTTTGAAAATCTTTGAACAGTTCCCAGTATTTAATGAACACCCATTATTGCTGATATCAAAAACACATTCTAGTGTACTTAGAGTATTTTATCCCGTATCATCCTACCCTCTTATGCTGCCGTAACACAGCACTTTTTTGCACACCCAATGCATTTTCTACAAGGTAGTATTGCCTATTAGTTCTTGGCATTCTCCTACTAGCCTAGACTCTTTTTTAGAGTAAAGGAATGAGCCTCCTTCCCTCTAGTATCCTTATTGCCTAGCACAGGCCTGACACATTTCAATACACACTGAGTGGATAAAGAACTGAATTTTTGAGTTTGTATTATGAACCACATCTTATGCTAAATTGTTATAGTAGTCAATGCACATCACAACCTGATGAGATGCAATACATTCCTCCCCCTGTTCTTTTCTTTCTTTCATTCTTTCCTCCTTAGCACCCAAGATGTTACTTTCCAATTTCATAAGTAAGGGGACCACAACCTGTGATGGTAAATAGCCTGGTCAAAGCCAAGCAGCTTCTCCATGAAGGCTCTGAATCTGTGACTCTGGATTCTGCATATGCAGGTCCACAAGAGAGGCTTAATTGCAATGTGAAACACTCAATGAATATTGAGTAGCATGGCTTATCCTAGCCCTTTACTTGAGAATAGCATCTTGGCAGGAAGAGAAAGAAAATAGCATTCTTCTGAGGACCTCTGAGTATATACAGCAGTTAAAATCATTGAGTTTGCCACGAACTATATTAATAAGATTTTTAAAAATACCTGGGTCTCTGTGTTTGGGCTTTTAGCTGCCAATTGAGTTGACTGCATGGCTGATCCACATCAATGTAGGGAAATTGTCTGCTAATCTTTTATTACTGTGTTCTCGTTCAAAGAACCCATTCCTAATTTGCCTGTAGTGTGTGGACCCAGTAATTGAAAGCACATAAAGTATTGTTTCTAGTCAGAGAGCAATCTCCTGGTTTAAATGTTTAAAAGATTAAACACACATACACGCTCACATCTTTATTATAAAAGTAATAAAATAAAGTGTACAGTAGAAAATTTAGAAAAGAATATGGACAAATATTACCTTTGAATTTGTGACTTTAGCATTATTACTATTAGCACACTGATGATTTTTTTCCAGAACTCTTCCTACTTATTTTTACATTTTCATTTGTTATAATAGTATTTCTCTAAAGCTGTTTCCCTGCTTTCCCTTAACATTTTAATAGGATAATTTTGCTTATTATAGTACAGTATCATGCCATAACCTTTCAATAGTTAAATAATGCTCCCACAGACCCTTGTTAATTTTCCAGTTCCCAGTATAAGAATGGCTCAGTTGATCTAAAGTTGATTTTCAGAGCCAGTGGTGAAGAGCTTTGGAAATGCAAGTATTTCTTTGCCATTGGCCAGAGCTCATGAGATGGCCACATCATTAGGCTTGAGGCTTCATGATCTTCATGTTTTACAGGTGAAAATAGTTACAAAGTCATACCACCTCTGTGGAGGGACCTGAAAGGTCATGTAATCCCATCACATCATTTTGTAGGTGAGGAGGTTGTGGATGATGGTGGATCCAGGTATGAGGGTGTGTGTCATTTTTTGGAACAGCAAGGAAGCCAGTGTAACCAGAATGTAGTTAATAAAGAGACAAGGGTTAGACAGAGGGAAAGTGTATGTAGGGGGAGGGTACAGCTCATGTAGGGCCTTAGCATTCCTCGTAAGGACTTAGGCTTTTTACTCTGATGAGATGAAGAGACATCAACACCACTTTGGCTATTGTGTCAAGAATAGAATGTACTTCCAATAGTGGAAGTAGGACAAACATTGGAAGCAATGCAAAAAGAGAGGTAAGAGATGATAGTGGCTCAGGCAGGGTGGTAGCATGAAGGTGACAGAGTACTCAATTTCTATATATATTTTAAAGGTTGAGATGATAGCATAGTATTTGGTAGTCAATGAGGTAATAGTATAGATAGATGGAATAAGTGTGGAATATGAGGAAGAGAGATGGATTAGATGTGGAGTATGAGGAAAAGAGTAGTCAAGGGCCATCTCTAAGTTTTTTTGACCCAAACAACTGAATACCTTGTGTTTCCATTAATGAAGGTTGGGAAAGCTGCAGGAGAAACAGGTCAGGGAGGTGAAAGGGAGCAGCAAAAATCAATAATTCAATAATAATTCAATTTGGAACATGTTAGATTTGAGATGTTTTTCAGGCATTTGAGTGGAGATGTCAAGGACTCATCCTTGGAGAGAAGAGGTAGAACTTAGGGAAGAAACCAAAAAGAAGCATCCAGTGAAATGTTTAACAGCTGCCTATCATCCCACCATATAGAAGAACCATAGTTTACTGAGTCATTCCATTTGGGAAGGACATTAAGTTGTTTTCTAGAAGCATACTAAAGTCTCTACTGCTCACATTCTGACAGCATTGTCTGGTATTTCCCTGGCCTTTCTCATGGACATCAGCTATATGTTAGGATCTGGTGGGCTGGTGTCTTAATCAAAGCCCTGATAGCAACTCTGAGTAATTCAGTATTTTGTATAATTTATTATAATTAGGCTTGAACTGAGGTAAAATTAACCTTTATTCTGTTTCTGATGAGAAAGAAATTCATTCAATTCAATCCAATAATCCTTATTAATTGTATAAATTAGCTATCAGGTAGCTGTAAATTAGTTCATCTATATTGGGTAATGAACAGTGGAAGCAGTATTGGCAGTAAGCATAATCAACTTTCAGGAATGAACTGCTTACAAAGGCATTCATGCATTTATCGGTTGTCTGCAATGACAGAAAACCCAGCACCAGCACTTATGGTTTTAACCTCTTCCTCAGGTAGTTGACCTCAGACATTCCATACAAAAGCTCCAGAACATAAGAGAGGAAATCACAGGCTCTGCAGTCATCTAGGCTCATATTAGAACCCAGATTCCTACTCTTTGGTGGCATGGCCATGGGAAAATTGCCTCATATTTATAATGGGAATATAATGCTAATAACTACTTTAAGAATAAAATATGATACATAGAACATATGGCACAGAGTAATTTCTCAACAAAAATGAGCTCCCTAATTTTTCCCATGAGTTTAGTCTTCCAAGCACAGATAAAATGTCATTTCCTCTGTATAAGAAAATTAGTTGTTCCTAATTGCAATGATTGATCCATTCTGGAAGCTCAGACAACATGCTACCTTTGCCTCTATTTTATATTTCTTTCTAAAAGTGAAGTTAGATGTTTGCCTGTTCTTCTCACCCAGGAAAGAACCTAGCTCTCATTCATGGGTGCATTCTCCCCGGCTCTCCTTAAGTGGTATGTAGTATTGCTTTTGCTCAATACTATAATCTAGTATATTTTCTTTATCCAGAGAATTTCAATGTAGATCTGTTTAATTAGTAGACAGGTAACTAATGTGCACTTGAAGACAATACAATGATATTTTTGACAATTTTTTAAATTCATAGTCTACCCTTTACTCTCTACTAGTCTAAATTAAAGAGGTTGAATTGGGAAACTTCTATGGGACTTTTTTTCTTCGATGGGTGTTCCTGTTTCTTGAGAAATTAAAAAACAACATCCTCTGACCCAAGAACTGACCAAAAGCTGCTTACAAATAACATGGTTTTAACTTTTTGCTAGGCCTGGATTCTTTTTATAGTTCTCTCTTTATTTCTTTGATTAAATGGCCCCAGCTTCCCCCACTCCCCACCCCCCACACATACATACACACTTAAGAACAATGAATCACTTGACTCATTTGTACAGTAATTGATAAACTCTGAAGAAGGTGGTAGATGATTAAGCACTAGCTTTTTTAACCTCAATTGCCATTTCTTTATGAGTTTGTGGCAGAACAAAAGTCTACATTGCAAAAGAAATATGCGATACAGTATTAATTAATATGATCTTGCTCATATGCATATATTTGAACTGGAATGAGATAATTTAAGTTAGTGAGTGTTCACATGGGACTATTCTTATGTGCTGTTCTAAGAGGTTTGTTAAATAAATCAGTAATCACTGACTGTACTAGAAGTACAAAGTTACCCCTTATTGAGCTTTTACTGTGTACAAGGTACAATGCTAGGCATTACACAAACATTTGCATAATTATTTTGTGTTCTCTTAACAGCTCTGTAAGATAGATATTTTTTTCTTGCTTAATTCACACACATGGAAATGAAATTGTGAAGAGGCAATGTAATCAATCCAGTTGAGGTCACTTGGCTCAAAAAGGGTGGTGCTGGATTTTTTAATCCACAGTTGTTGTTCTGAAGTCTGGGTTCATGGCCACCACTGAGTACCTATTTTGTAAAAAAATTCAACGATGAAATAGCCACAGATAATGCCTTCAGGAGCACTCAAGTTAGCAGGAGTGATAAAATACAGGAAAAGAAAAGCATATCATGCAAAGGAGAAAGTGAAATCTTAAGAAAGATCGAGAAAACTGTTGTGGATATTCAGAATGTGGAGAGACTGGCTTCTTATCAAAGTCTGTTTCAGTTTTAACCTGTGATCACATCCTCCAAAAAGGCATTCCTGACTGGCTAAAGCTTTTACTCTGTGTCCCCTCCCTTTATTCTTATTGTGCCAGCTTTCTTCCCTGAGTGAGTACTGAATTACCTGGAAAGTTAGAGAGCTCAACATTCAGTAGGCACTAAATGCATAGGATGAAGGTGCGAATGAATGCGTGCTTCATGAAAGACACAGCGTGTGAGGTGAGTTCTGAGGGACAGGAAGGATTTGGATGCATAAGGATGAGAGTGGCAGCTTGGTGAGCATTTCCAACAAAAGGACCAGTTTAAACAAATATGCGGAGGTTGGCAAATGCAGGGTTTCCATGAAGAATCATGCTGAATAGTTTTGTTCATTGTACCAAGTTCACGAAGGGCAGCAGTGAGGTAAAACTCACAGCAGTGAGAGCGGTGGGCTCTCACCTGGGGTCAGATGGAGAGATCCATTAGTTCCAGACCAGGGGACTCACATTTTTTCCCCTTCTCAAACAAAAAGGATCATTTATAGGATTTTGAGCAGTTTTGTGACTTAGCAAGTTTCATTGGCAGTAGACTTGAAGATATATTGGGATGGAGCAGGACATCCTGGAGAAAGCTTAGGAACTGACATAGAGTGGGGCTTGGATCCTAACCTGCTGATCTCCTGGATTGCCTCAGGTGTACGATAACTTCCCTCAGCCTTGCTCAGTTTCCTCATCTACAAAACATAGGAATGAGACATGCTGGTCCCATTGTAATGGAATAAGAGAAAGAGTCTATCATATGCTTATTTTAAGTCTCTGGTAAATAGTAGGAGCTTGGGAAAGAGTAGTTATTAATATTATAATAGGTAAGAGACAGAAGAGGCTGAAAAAGAGGATCTCTGGTTGGGACGTTTGTGTAAGAGTCTGAAAGAGCATCTAGGAGGGGTCTGAATGGGGATCAGGAAAGTGATAAGCTTGCAAATGATTAGAAGTCATTCAGAGAAGAGAAGTTGGCTGTGAGAGAGTCATGATTACAAGTAAGACTCCTACTGTCAAAAAATCTCAGTCTTATTTCAGAGACAAATTTCATTCACAAGGGAGAATCAGGGGACAGGGTTTCAAATGAGAGAGTGTTGCGTACACAGAAAACCCAATAATAAATCATAGCTAAAGCAGCTGTAGTTTACTGAGTACCCACTTTATGTCAGGAAGTGTTCTGGAAGCCAACATATATTTCTTATTTAATGTTTGTTTTAGAGAACAGGAGACCAAAGTTTGAGGCATTTAATGACCTCAAGGACAGGGAAATCTGGTCCATGGCTGAGCTAGAATTCAAATCCATATCTGTCTGATTCCAACGTGTATGCATGTAATCATTCGGCTGGAATACAGAATAGACTATGAATACTCTAGAAAGGAATCATGTTGGGTCCTAAAGCGTTGGGTGAAATGTCCTAAGGAGGAAGGAGCATTTGAAGTGCAAGAAAGGATGCGAATGGCATGCTGAAATTCAGCCCTTTCTACCTGTGGAGTGGTGAGGAAACTACTATAATAGGCCAGTATTTCACATTCTCTTCTCTCTTTTGTTCTCCAAAATAAAGTTATTTCCAGATAGACTCCCTCAAAACACTGTTCATGCAGAGCAAAATCAGCAATTCACTGAGTTTAAAATTTTACAAAATTGGTAAAGCTTATAGCAAGTTTTAGGAATGCTGGATTATTCTCAGAACTTAGCATTAATCTATGTTCTCTGCTGTCTTCTCTTAGTTGGTACCATTCTTTTCCACTCCCTGGTCCATTAGAATTTATTCTAGTCTTAAATTTCCTTTGAAACTTTCTTATGGATCTTCCTTGCCCTGGTAGTCTGTCATGTCACTGGTCCCCTCCACACATCACATACCCTTTAGCTTGGTAGAGTTGAGTCATTATGCACAGTGGTTGCATTCTATAAAGTTGCTGTGAACATTAAATTAGTGAATACTACACCATTGCCCCTAGGAGAAATACATATAATGTTAAGTTCCTGTGAGCCTCTGATCACAATGTTTTCATCAATTAATCAGTAAATAAACTTATTCTATATGTGTTTCTATTTAAAGTCACCTTATTTAGTATATATTGTTAATTCATTGATGTGGAACTCATGACCAACAGCACTACATCTTATGCCTGAACCAAACTCATCTAACACACGTATTTTCTCCACAAGGTACTTGGCAGCCTTCTTGTGCTTTGAAACACTAGACAGCACCTCAGCTCTACCACAAGGAGTCACTCTGAACAGTGAACCAACAAAAAGAACAAAAATGAGAAAAACAAGGCACTAAACAGATCAGGAAAAGGATGCTTATTTACAATAAGAGAGTACAAACTAGGAGGCTGAGCATCACCTTGTTAGACCACGGCTGGAGGTTTGCACAATGGGTGGAGCAAATTTTCTGTTGCTCTGTCCATGTTGGCGAATTACCTGGAAGTGCTGTGAGTATTGATGTTCAATTACAAGGAAAGCTTAGCAAGTGAGCAAATTCACAAATATGGAATCCATGAACTGTGAAGATTGACTCCATTTACAAGTTTAACAGGAGTGAGTTATAACATTACACCTGTCTACTAGGTGCTACCATGCAACCCAAGAGATACTTCGATGTTGCATTGCCTTCAAGTCCTTTTGACCAGTGATGTTTTACAAATGCTAATGCAAGTGCAAACACGGGTTAACTCATATTGGAAACTGCATCCATCTATTCGTTAACGCATTGTTGACCAGCAATTTTATAGCAAAAGCTAATGCAAGTGCAAGCATGAGTTAACTCGTTATTAGTCAACAGCATTTGGGCTTGAAAACACAAGTTTTCTTGTAATTGGTCAACAATGTGTTAAAATGAACCAGGGCTCTACTTGATCAAATCTTTGTGATTGTAGCTTTGTGAAACAAGCCAGTGGATTTTTATTTTTTAATTTAAAAATGTTTTAACTTATTTTTAATTATAGTTGACACAATGGTATCATGATTCAACACTTATATACCTTACAAAGTGATCACCACAAGAAGCCTAGTCACCATCTGTCGCTGTACATAGTTATCATGGTATTGTTGACTATTTCTAAGCTGAATTCTAGATCTCTGTAATTTATTTTATGGCTGGAAGTTTGTGCTTCTTAATCCCCTTCTCCCTTTCCACTCAATCCCCCTTCCTGTCTCCCCAGTAGATTTTTTTTAAAAAGTGGAGTGAGTATACTAAGAAGACATTTGGGAGAAAATTTTTTTACTACTAAAGTTCTAGGCAGCAGGAGGCAGGATGTTTTGTAGTAAATGCTCACAGTCACTGTCAACAGTTTGCCAAGTGGACACATTAATTCAATTTGCAGAAGCAGCAGAAGCAAAAACATAAGTGCAGGAGGGAAAAGGTGTTGGGAAGGTGCCTTCCAGGTGATGTCATTTAGCAGGAGCACGGAACACAAAGCCTCACCATATAGTGCCAGAAGTGACTGACTGCGGCTGCAGGAGACCTGCAACAGAGGTCCTGTGGCTTAGGTATGAAGCGGCCCCCAGAGGTGTCAAAAGTCCAGATTCATCCTGAAAGAAAACATTCGTTTAGTGATTTGCTTGAGTAAAAGTGCCCTCCACAGGCCTGTTTTTAGCAGTTGCTCATCGAGGGGCATTCCAGCTGGGGGGACGGCTCAGATGTGTTTGGCCAGGACTAGGATTCATCCTCTCCGAGACCTTTTCGTGTCTTCTTGCTCCATGGTTCAGGGTAAAAGTGTTTCCCTGAGCTCCACCGTCGAATTCCCTGGAGTGGCCCCCACCCCCACTGCCCCGAGACTGATGCAATATGACCTTGGCCTATTTTTCACATGCCCCCAATCCTTTCCCACTGTAGCCATTGCTAGGCTTTTCTGCGGCTCTGTAAGCACACTGTCCCATGCCTGCCACCACATTTTTTAGGAGTTTATTTTTATTATTTTTAGAGAGAGGGAAAGGAAGGGAGGGAGAGAGGGAGAGAAACATCAGCATATGGTTGCCTTTCACCTGCCTCCAGCTGGGGACCTGGCTGGAGACCTGGCTTGCAACCTGGGTATTTGCCCTGACTAGGAATTGAACCAGTGACCCTTTGGTTCGCAGGCCAGCACTCAATCCGTTGAGCCACACTAACCAGGACATCCCTTCATCAACACACATGCAGCTGTTTCCATTCTTTTACCAGCTGACTAGGAAAACCCATCTTTCAAGGCAGAGCCTCAGTTTCAACTTCAGAATAGTCCTCTCAGAACTCCTTCCCTGCCATGACCAGAAGCACTCAGGGTCCTTCCAGCCTGGAAACCCTGTTTATGAAATGTCAGCTGTTTCACTCTTCTGCCATTCATTTTCACTCTTCCAAACTGCCGTATTACAAATATGCAGGTGGGATTGATTTCAGTGTTAGTACATTTATATAACTGGGTTGCATGCTCTTGTGGGGCCCAGACTGTAGGTAAACTTCTCAATTTTTTAGTTTCCTTATTGAACTAACAACAGGGAATCATAATAGGAACTACCTGGTAAGGTTGTTGTGAAAACGAAACAAAGCAGAAGATAATCCTGATTGAGAATATGCTTAATTTACCATTATTAGTCATTTTATGCTTCTTTTTATCTACTACCCCCAGGACAATAATATCATAACTGATCAATTTCTATTCCGAGTAGACTTTTCTCACTTGTCTATGTAAGTCATACAAATTTAACTAGCTACATATTCTTCTATATGTAATTATAATAGTATAAAATTGTATTTCTGCATATATATTAATTATTATTTATATCATGCATTGATATGCGTATATTACTGTGGCAGATTATATATAAAAATCATCTCTATTGTCCTTTCTGGGCAACTTAAGGAATTCTCAAGGGTAAAATTAGTTGTATATAACTTTTACATGTCACATGAGGTTCAACTGTATTGCTATGTATTAGATACATTACATATAACATCTCTTTAAATCTGTGTGCCCGTTTATTTTACAGAAGAGAAATCTAAGGCTTGGGGGCATTAATCAACTTGCCCAAGGTCACACAGCTACAAAAACCAAGATTTTTAAAACCAATGTAATCTGAAACCCAAGCCTTTGGCCATTCATTCCCATTCTTATTGGTTGATCTGGGTGGTGGGTAATGGGAATGTCCCCATGGGAGCAGGGGTCAGTGGTCAACAAGCGAGATGGGTAACTGGCCACCTCTGGAAATATGGCTTCATCATTTGCCCCCATGGGAACTTTGTCCGACCTTGATGACTAAGGACAACTCCTTCAGTCTGATCTTCAGGTTCCCTTAGGGACATCTAGCGTGTCCTGCATGTAAATGCAAGCTGTGGCTGGAAGCCAGGCCTTGACTTTGCATCCACCAACTGATGTAGGCGAGGCTGCGATTTCATCAGCTTGGTGTTACTTAATATTTCTCTTTATTGCTCTTGAGGAGACAGCTGCTGACAGCACCTGATGACATTGTTCTATGTTGAAGGTCACCAGGGATCTTGTCCCACAATGTTTGTAGCCCAAATCGAAGCCCTTGATTTGCTTTGACTTGAGAGAGTAACTGATTGTGAGAGAGATAGCTCACAACTCAGGACTCTCCCCAAACACTGTTACCCAAATGGAATAGTCACATGCTAGCTCCTAAAATCAATAGACTTTCACTGTGTGCTGAGCCCCAGGCATAAAAAGGTGAGCCGGACATGGCCCTGGCACTCAAAGGTCTTATAACCATCCCTATTCCATTATAAATTCCACGTTTCCTTTATGCAAGACAGATTAATGGCTGCATTGCTATGTAGTTTGCTTACTGTTCCTTGTGTTTGTCCAGCCACATCGGTGATGCTTGCCTGGACTACAGAGGAAGAGTGACCAAATTGTGGGGCAGGACAGGTGACAGATGCTCACTAAGTGAGGAGTTAGGAGACACTGCTCAAATTGTAGTTCTGGTCCCTACTTGCTCTATAACCTGGGACATGTAATTAAATCTCTCCAAGCTTTTTCATCTAAAGTTCAGATAACCCTGTAATCTCCCTGATGGCGTGTAGTGTATTTGGCAATATTCTTCAGCGTGCTCTGTACACTGTATGGCATTCTCGCTTTACATGAGGTTAAATGCACTTCACTCTATAGAGGCTACCTTTGGAAATCTAGAAACCCATCTCTCTCTCTCTCTCTCTCTCTCTCTCTCTCTCTCTCTCTCTCTCTCTCTCTCTCTCTCTCTCTCTCTCTGTCTATAGCCTTTTTTTAATTCACCAGGCTATTAAATTAATGAGGCTCTTTCATCCCCTGGCTTTTGGGTAAATGGGAGTTAATGCTCCTATTTCCTGTCTTTTAAAAGCTGGTAATTAGTTAAAACCTAAGTGACTAAATGCCTTGGAATGGAGCAGGCACCTAATATGATTATTCTTTCTAAAGCAAAGACTTGAGAGAGTCTGAGAAAGAATTTGGGGGTTGCCTTTGGATAAAGAGGAGTCACCTGAAGAACAGGAGAGATCTCTGCCAATTCAGTGACTCCTGAGAATTATGATACATGTTATTTGAAATTTGGATTAATCCTAGTACATCTGAACTCACCTTCTATCTTCTGAAATCAGGTCCTGGATGTTGTCTGCTATGTATATAGTAGTTGTCTTTCATTTCAGAATATGCATGTAAAATCATCAGTGAGTTAGTATGAAAGTCAGGAGTGTTGTGACCTACTTCCAGAGACCTAAGTTTGAGATAAAATTTATTTCTTCTTGGCAATAACTGGCCATGCCAACATGAAGAAATCAAGAAATTGAGTTAGGGAATATTAACCCATAAAAACATGTGAGTGTTGGAACAGTCATATTTCACTGAATGGGCTTTGGAGCCAGACTTGGGTCTAAGTCCTGGATCTGCCACTGATTGAGCTGTGTGCTTCTGAGCAAATCAATGAAAACTTTCCAAGTTTTATTTTCCTTAACTATAGACTAGATTACGAATGGTATCTCCTCCTAGGGTTTTTGTGAGGGGTGAGGTGAGGAAGGTCGAATGCTCAAAATGTGGGCAACTCCTCACCATCATCATTACCACCCTCACCACTATTATTGTCTTTATCATCCTTGCCCCTATATAGCATCAGCATTTGCCTTGACTTCACCACTCTTGCTTTTGGCTCAACTGAGGGCCATCTCAATTTCTCCATTTCATTCTAGCCTGCCATCTCCCAAATCAACAGATCATCTTTTCTTCAGAAAATTCTTTTATGTCTTCTAAAACTCAGGGGCCTCGGCCATCTGAGGCTGACTGTGGGAGATGATTACCCCTTTAGATCTTTACAGATAAATGGCCAAAAATCCCACCTGGATTTTCCAAATGATGGGTGAAATCTGATCCCCAAGACAATTGTTATGTGGCTGGAATTTCCCTGCCCTTTTGCACACTCATCCTAAATGGTGCCTGGAATCCCAGGGATTATATCATTCATGCTCTGAAGAACTGGTCTTTTTTTTTTTAATTAAAAAAAAATATTTTATTTATTATTTTCAGAGAGTGGGGAAGGAAGAGAGGCAAAGAGGGAGAGAGACATCAATGTATGGTTGCCTTTTACCTGCCTCCAGCTATGGACCTGGCTAGAGACCTGGCTTGCAACCTTGAGAACTAGTCTTCTTGGCTACTCGGTGTCCATGTGGGCCACTTGCTTCTGTCTTTCACCTTCTGTTCCCTCATTTACTCATCCATGTGATTCCTTATTCATTTTCCCAAACAGTTCCCTTTTCCATGTTATGTGACAGCCTCGGGGTAAAATGGAGAGAGGCATGATGGCTTCCTAATGGGGCACACAGTCTGATGAAGGGTGCTGAAAAGTAAATAGATGATTACAACGCGGTATGATTGCAATGCGGAAGGAAGCCAGGTGTTCTCAGAAGCATAGAAGCGGAGAGCCTGACCCATCTCGGTGGGTCAGGGAAGGGATGTGGACAGACTGAATGTGGAAGCTCGGTCTGCCAGTGACAGAGCGAGGATGCAGGTGGTCTGGCCAGGGGAACAGCATGAAGGGAGAACCCCACCTTCTGGCTCTCCCTGGACACCAGCCACCAGTTGCCCTCAGTTGTCTAGCACTTTTATTTTTACTTCCTCTTTTCTTGAAAACTTGACCAAATACCTGAGGCATGAGGTGGTGTGAATGACTGCCACTAGCTAACCTTGGCATCCTCCTTTGTGGCCTTTGAATCGAGCATAGGCATTTTTCATGCAGAGCTGCCTAAAGATTGTGATAAACCCAGTTGGGACCCTCTGTGACATGCAAATTCAGTGCCCCTTCTTATCTTAAACTGAGACAAGGGTCTGCCTCTGTCTCCTTCCTCTGCGTCTATAGTCTACACACACCAAGAGTTCCAATGAGAGAGGCAGATGAGCAATCTAGAATCACATGTATAGCAGGTCGTTCCATGAGCACACGTAATGAGATTTCAAGCTTCCAAAAATCTGCCTGCACTCTTCCTTTCCCTGAACTGTTCTTTTCTATGTCCTACCAGGCTCTCTCAGGGTTTATCTCTCAGTGTTATACTTGCATTACATCGACTCTTTGAAGGACTATAAAGCCTGGAACTATCTCTGAGTCATCTCGATCATGTCAACAAATTGTAGATCCTCGATGAATCTTACGGAATGATTCAACAAATCTCAGGGATATCTTGAGTCAAGGTGCCTTTTAGTTTATGGCCATCTGCAAGGTCTTTTTTTTTTCCTTTCTTTTTCTGTTTTTTAACTCCAGAGAAGGTCATGTCCCTTCCAAACAAGCTTTTATCTTGACAGTGTACACGGAGCTGGGGAATTGTGTGGGCTGGGCTGTTGGGCAGCATGCAAACAGAAGACTCTCATGATGGATGGGAGCAAGATTACCATCGAGTACATGGACTTGATAAACCAGTATTTTTACAAAAGCCAGCGCAAACCGTGGTTACCAAGCAGATAAATCCTAGGAATCCTCTGTCTGTCTTGTACAGGATTTCCTTGGTGACTTCTTTTGTCTTCCTGCAGACACCACAGGCCTCTCTGCTGCTTTCAATTACAATGTTCTAATCCAGGGATCTGAGTTTAGGTCCATGTGTCTGGCTCAATAATGAGTGATTTCAGAGTCTGAGAAGGGCCCTTTCCTTGCTCCATGTAGCAGAAAATTAGTGTGGCAGAGATTTTAGCATTGGAAAGAGGCAGGTTTTAATCCTGGCTTCACTATGGCAAATGAGGGCAAGTTACATGGTTTCTCGAAGCTTCCGGTGCCACATCTGCAGAGAGTGATATTTTCCTGAGAGGGTTTTAGAGAATTACACTTTAGAGAAGATGACACGGGATAACGAAAAGGGGTCAGAAAGTGAACCTGTTCTGTGCCTGCTTGGCACTTGGGAAAGTTGAGACAGACAAGAGATGGTGGGCTAGCCTTCATTGAGTTTTAACCATTGCCGAGGAAGACCCATTCTATTCATTTATGTATTTCGCCTGAAAGGCCACTTCTTTTGCACCTGTGTTTGCCCTTTTATGTGCAAAGGCAACTGAGGGCCAGTCTATTCCCCTCTGATAGGCCGTCTCACTTTACTTCTGCTGAATAGAGCGGCCGTGGTCGCCCCTTGGGGCCACAGTGGTTGCATGTGCCACCGCCCCCCCCCCACTCTTGCACCCCTGCTCTGTCCTACTCCCACAGTGGCTGTTCAGTGACCATTTCCCCAGTACCGGGAACTCAGAGGGGATACCACGAACTGGGCTACAACTTCGGCCTAGGGTTTTGACCCCAAGAGCACATCCTGTTAAAACAAAATCGGTACTGAAAGTGGTAATTATAACACTGAACACCCCTCCCTGTCACATCCCCCACCCTGTGAAATTCCCCCAAGAGATGTTAGAAAAAATGAGGTTGGGTGGTTGGGGGGTGGGGGTGGATCCTTCTTGGGGGCCAGGAGGACATGCAGAACAGCCTCCCCTCTCCTTACTACCATTTTGCGTATTACAGGGGATACGTGGTCTGTTTCTTCAAATTGGTCGTCTATGTGCATAGAGCAAAATTTAGAAGTGGTATCCAGTGAAAATCTCCACCTGAGATCCAGTTTCCTGTTACTGGTTGCTGTGTACCTCTGTAGTAGTCTAAGAATATGTAGATTTGCATTTATCACACAAGCAGTGCATGTTGCACACATGTTTTTTGTAGTGAGCACTGTATTCTGAGACTCATCACTACACCAGAAGGTACAGATCCCTCTTCTCAATGAAGGGATCCTGCTCATTTGTAGATATGACTCAGAGTTTGTTGAAGTCATCTGCTGATGGGCATTTACATGGTTTGCAAAAATGCCATGAATAATTTTGTGCAAAAGTCATTCCCCTTGATTGATTCCTAAACCCATGAAGAAATATGAAGCTGGAGGTCCTGTAACCTGGCTCAAGTGTCCGGAGGGCAAACATTCTGGGGAACTCAGTTGCCTTTGAAGACCTGGCTTGTAGGTCACATCCTGCTTTAAGCCTTTCTAGACCAGCACCAGTCAGGGAGAGCTACTTCTATGTCTTTGGGGTCTCCTGGAGGTGCCTCCCAAACTGTAGCTACTTAAGAATGGCCTGAGGACTTGTTAATCCCAGATGGCTGGCCCCAGAGTTTCTCATTCAGGAGGTCGGGGGGAGGGGGCGGTCTGAGATGTGCACTTTTAGCAAGTTCCCTGGTGCTGCCACTGCTGCTGGTCAGGACCACAGTGGAGACCTCTGATGGAGGGATTTCCCTTTCTGCCACCTCAGCCTAGTGCATCTCCAATCGAAAATGTCCCCTCTCTCCCTTGCCCCTTCCCTAGGCTGGGTCAGGTCCTTCGAAATGCTTACCCATCTCTCCTTTTTAGGCTGAAAAGTCTATGAGGACTGGCCACAGGCTCATTCTACGCTATATTGCAGGGCTTGGTAGAGTCCCCAAGAACTCTAGTAGGTGGACAATCCATATGTATTACATGAACCAATGCATTGAAATTGTTAGTTTATTGTGTGTCTGCCCACAGTGGTAGATTTCTTAAAGCTGGGGCCTCTAGGTCCTTAAATATCTCTCTTTTCCACCTCCATTGCCACTAGCAGGTCTTAGATGGTCTATGGTTCATAATTGGTCTTCCAGGTTTGACTAATCTCTCCTTCCTACACTAGACAGACTGATAATCTAATAGTGTAGACTGGAAAGATTGGCAAATGCCTTTATGGCCATCAATAAAAGGCTGAATAAATATCATACCTCCATTTCAATGCAAAAGGAATTTTCTAATTCTTTCTTGTAGGTACATACCTTCTCATACCAATGTCCTTTGGTTAGGTAAATGCTACAACATTGGAGGGATAGGGTAGTTTAGTATGACTAAAGGATATGTCCCAAGTCTATATTTCATAGGGCACATTTTCATTGAAGTTTTTTCA
The DNA here is from genome assembly GCA_004026585.1 of Noctilio leporinus. Taxonomy (NCBI): domain Eukaryota; kingdom Metazoa; phylum Chordata; class Mammalia; order Chiroptera; family Noctilionidae; genus Noctilio; species Noctilio leporinus. Next base: position 197,323 of record PVIW01001371.1, on the reverse strand, counting down.
TTAATCGTTTTCCATTGGCATACGTTGTGCCTGTATCATCAGCGAAGTATTGGAGGGTATCCAGGTGCTCTTTGGTGGGGGATTTCTGGTGAACATCAGTGAAAGGACAACAAAGATCAAGGAGGGTTTTGTTGGCTGTGTTTAAGAGCTTGGGCTTTATGGCAAAGGATGTGGAAATGGGCAAAGTGGGAGTTACTATGGGGGGTGGGCATTTTACAGACATGCCTCTGGCTGTATTGTGGAGCTTGGATTTATAGGAAGGAGGTAGATGCTCCCACAAGTCAGGTGAGCAAGGATCAGGTTCTCCTCTGAGCAGCAGTGGTAGGGTTGGAGATGAGGGAGGGCTATGCAGGCAAACCTGACAGGGCTTGGTCTTTGCATATAACATATGTGTGTGCGAAAGAAAGTGTTGTGTGGTTGAACATGTGTGTATGCCTGTGTGTGCATGCCCCTGTGTTAAAGAGAAATCATGTGTGGGGTTTGTATGTGTTTGTGAGTGAATGTGTGTGTGTGTGTGCTGTGGAAGTGATGCTGTGAGAATCAGTTAGGATGGACAATGACTCCTTGGTTTTTTGGTTCTAATAACTGACTAGTTGGTGGTGTGGTACATCTGGACTGTGGCGGAAGCAGCTTTTGAAGAGGTGGAGATGATGAACTCAGTTTAGGCCACATGGACTTTGAAACCCATGGAAGGGAAGCCCTGCAGAGTTAGCTAATGCAGTGTGAGGCTCAGAAGGGAGGCAGAACTGGACAGATATCTATCTGAGATGCTGGTACACTGGGGTGGGCCATCCCAGAAGAGCAGGGACTGAACTCGAAGGGGCTGGGAGAGCACCCGAGTGTGGCAGCAGGCAGAGGATGTGGATTCTAGGAGGAGACAGAAAAGAAATTGTGACGATAGGAGGAGAAACACCAGAGTGAAGGCTGGATGAGGAGATGGTGGGTAATCGCTGGAGAGAAAGCATAGGGATATGAACCAGAGACCTAACTGGAGCGCGGAGAAGAAGGTGAAGCAGGGAGGGGCCATCTCTGACAGTAATTACTCTGCAGAAGGACGAAGAGCCTTGAACTGCGGATTCCATGCTTCCACGCTGGGTAAACTCAACATGGCTCCGTGTTTGTTTGTTATGAGGGTACTTTTATAATACCACTTAATCATTTTATCACTGAAAAGACTTGCAAATGTTTAAAAAATGCAACACACCCAAAGGAGAAAAAAGAGGAGAAAAAATCTGCTTCGAGTTTTTTTTTTGTTTTGTTTTGTTTTTTGTGGCATTTTCTTCTAAGCTGTGTGCCAATCATTCCTGGGAGACAGAACAAGTGATTATTTTAAGCATCTGCTGAAGCCCCCTAGCAGACAGAGTCCATCCACATGAGTGCTGAAAGGGACTGCCTTTCCCAACCTCACTCTGCAGCAAGCTGACCTTGGAGCAGTCATTTCACCTTTGAGGAAGTTGGTAGGATTTGTTATAACCACAACAAGGCTCTTGAAGGAGGACACCTCTACCTAGACCTGTTGTGCCTTGACAGCTGGGAAGGACTCTACTTGTTCAGCCCCAGCTGGACACAGCTCAAGAGGAAGTAATGAGAACTTGGGAAATCTTCTCTGGTCCACACTTTTGTACTTAATACAGTGCAGCGACCTGCTGTTCTGTGCCTGGCTGGTTAGATTTCTAAAAGTTTGCCGCCATCTTCGTGCTGTGTTACTTCTCCAAAGTCAACGTAAAATTGCTTTCGAATAACCTGAAGTTTAAAGCAGCAAAAATTAAAAAAAAAAAAAAAATGTACGCACTCATAAGAGGATTTTGTTATTAACTATTAGTTACAAACGGCTACGAAGCCGTGGTTTCTCCATCTTTCACTGCAGCAGAATCAGTAGGAAGGTTTGTGAAAACCTAGAATGCTGGGCCCCAACACCAGTTTCTGATTTAGTGGGTCAGAGGTGGGGCCTTAAAATGTGCATTTCTCACAAGCTCCCAGGTAAGGGATATTCATGCTGCTGGCCCAGGCACCACACTGAAAAATGCTGGTGAGAAGGAGAGACCAGGCCTTCAGATCACAGGTGACTCAATGTCCCAGAGCCTCAGTTTCCTCATTCATGAAATAGAGACCCACAGACCCAACACACCCAATGCTTAGATTTAAGAAAGAAGGAAGGAAAAAGAAGGAAAAGAAGAAAAAAAAGAAAACACAAGGTAATTCTACACCCCACCCATTTTTTTTGCTGATGTTTCCTTCCAGCCTGTGCACAGGGAAGATGATCATTATTAGCGTGATTTCAAGCATCTGCTATGGGACCTGGTAGTCCCAGATCTTTAATTCTCTGTCATAGGAGGAACTGTGTGGGTTGCTTCCTCAAACCTCAGTTTAGAGCCGGGTGACCTTGGGCAAGTCCTTCGCTCCCTTTGAAACCCCTTCTGTTTGCATCTCATTGAGCAGACATGAATCATGTGGCCACCCCCAGAACCACCTGCATTCATGACATCTGTCTTCTCGCTAAGACTTTAAGGATATTGAGGACTGGGACTGACCCTCATCAACTTTGAGTGAAGGAAGAATGGACACATTACAGCATAGGGATCAGGAACCAGACAAAAGTAAATTTGAATCTTGACCGTGCCACTTAATAACTTGTGAGCTTGGACAAATGACCTGAATTCACTGGGACTCAACAGTTCATCCCTAATATGAAAACTGACATTCCAGGTTAGCTATGGGGATTACATTTATGAGGGATATAGAATGCTTGGCATGCTTTTGAATACAGGTAAATAATCTATAACTTGGAAATGCCTGACATAGGGACATGGTGACTTAATATGCCCTGGAACCCACCTGAACTAAAACATGGCCAAGAAGAGTGCTGACGTATTAAAGGAATACCTCAAATCACCAAGGGAAAAATAGCCCATTTTTCCTGAAACGAAACCTCCTGCTGGTTCTTTTGTGGGCAGTGACAGGTGGGCACCCTGCTGCGCCAGGAAGGTGAGGAGAAGCAGCTGGCCCGCCAAGGGGAAGCCCTGGGCAAGGAGCCGGTGCACCTGCCCCAGCAGTAGTTTGCGGATCCTCGGGGAGGGAGGAAAGTCAGAGAACCTGAGAAGGGAGGGGAGCAGGGAGGAACCAAAGAGCCAGTTTAAAAGGTGGTTCCTCCCGCCCCCTTTCCTTTGCACGTTGTCATTTTTTTCACAGAAAGGACACAATGGAGAACATTCTCCAGACAGCTGGGAGCTGGGTACCAACTCCAGCAGCCCAGGCAGAGGAACAGATAAGCAAAAGAAGAAACAGAAGCAATTTTTTATTTCCCTGCAGAGACGGAAGCTAAGAAATCCAGTTACACTTGAACGTAGCATCACCCACCCCCTTAATGGTTTCAGTATGATCTATCCTCAGTGCTCAGCGTGTCTCAGTAACAGTGTTTTCCCTTGTAGGGGGCTGGGCTGTGCCATGGGGTGCACCCTCAGCCCCCTCTGTGCAAGAGGATGGGGACTCAACCTGGGTCGCATGTTTGTTCCGGGATCCCCACATAGGTGCTTGATTGCCCATATTTTCTTCTCACCTACTTCCAGGAAGTAGGGGCAGGCTCATGGCTCAGTTTCTGGGTGACAGGTGTCTTTGGAAGACTGCAAACAGCTGTGTACAAGGGGCATCAGGATACGGGGCGCCCTCTGCTTCTCTGCCTCTCCTCTTCTCCATCTTTCCTCCCACCCCCAGGTGCCTTTCATCCTCCACCCTGCGGCTCGGTGCAGGGCCAAACCTCCGCAGACCTTTCAACCTTCAGTTCACGTGTGCGGCGAGGTTGCAATTTTAAATTTATGTTTTATTTTTCAATTACAATTGACATCCAGTATTATTATATTAGTTTCAACGGTATATCCCCGTGATCAGACATTACAGTGACTTCCCTGTACGAGTCAGTGGGGGCAATAGACATGATTGAGTGTATGGGTGCTGTGTGGCCCTCACATTCAACATGACCGAGCCAGTAGAGCAATGGATCTGCATCAAATTTGGCATGAAGCTTGAACATCCTTCCATGGTAACTATTTTGATGATTCAGAAGGTCACAGCTCTGGGCAACTGGTGACTGGGTCACTTCATCACAACAACATGGCCACTCATGCATCATCTTGTGCAGAGGTTTTTGGCAAAACCTCAAATCATCCAGGTGACTCAGGCTCCCTATGGCCCAGATTAGGCACCCTGTGACTTCTGGCTTTTCCAAAAACTAAAATTACCTTTGAGAGGGAAGAGATTTCAGACCATCAACGAGATTCAGGAAAATATGACAGGACAGCTGATGGTGACTGAGAGAACTGTGTGAGGTCCCAGGGTATCTACTTTGAAGGGGACTGCGGTGTCATTACCCTATGCACAATGTTTCTTGTATCTTCTACCTTCTTCAATAAATGTCTCTATTTTTCATATTGCAGACCTTCTGGACAGACCTTGTATAGCTTACTAAGTTATCATCCCAACAAATCTTGAACCCATCTGAACTGTACATAGTTACGAGGATATTACTGACTATATTCCCTATGTTATATTTTACATCTGCATGACTATTTGGTCCCTGCCAATTTGTACTTCCTAATCCCTTCACCTTTATTTTTTTACTTATTCTCCCAACCCTCTTCCCATCTGGCACCTGTCAAAATGTTCACTCTATCTGTGAGTCTGTTTCTGTCCTGCTTGTTCATTTATTTTGGTTTTCAGATTCAACTGTTGACAGATCTATGTTTATTGCCATTTTCTTGTTTATATATTTAAATCTTTCTTCTCCTCCTCCTCCTCCTCCTCCTCCTCCTTCTTCATGGAGACCCTTTGACATTTTACGTAGTACTAGTTTGGTGATGATAAACTCCTTTGGCTCTTTCTTGTCTGGGGAGCTCTTTTATGTTCTTGGATTCTAAATGATGGCTTTGCTGGGTACACTGTTCTTGGCTGTAGGTCCTTGCTTTTCATCAGTTTGAATATTTCTTGCTACTATCTTCTGGCCTGCAAAGTTTCTGTTGAGAACTCAGCCAACAGTCTCATGGGAGTTCCCTTGTAGGTAATTAACTACTTTTCTCTTGCTGCTTCTAAGATTCTCTTTTTGCTCAGGAAGTGCAGAGGCCCAAATAAGATAAACCCAAGACATATCCAAATAATAATGCAACCAGGATGCATTTTGACACACCTCACCAAATGGCCCTTCAGAAGGCTGTCTATAGTTTCTGGAAGAACATTAAAGTATGTGGAACCATCCCTCTTCTCTCTTTCTTCTTTATTTTCTACTCCTGTCTGATGGAATATCTTGCCCAGAATGTGGCTTAGTGCCATGAAATAAGCTTAATGCTGACCTGTTAACCCTTTGTCTCCCAGAGGACTTATCCTGACTGAGAGGCCACGCAGAGCAGAATGCAGCGTCTCAGCCACGAGCTTCCCCGACCAGACAACCCTTCGCTGATGTACTAGCTGCTCAGTGATGCAGACTGGAGTCCAGTCAAGATCTGCTGAGCTCAGCCTATATCAGAACTAGGAAACGGTTGCTGTTTACACCATTGCCATTTATTGACCATAGACTATGTGCCAGAAATTTCTAAATTTAAAGAACATAATGATGAAGGAAATATGGTCCATGCTCTTGAAAGGGTCCCAAGCATTCGCAATGAGATTAAGGTAGGGAAGTGCTACCATGTCTATTTTGTAGATGGGGAAAGCTGAGATATGGAAAAGTTGCTTAAATGAGCCTTATAATATGTGGCTGTGCTAAAGGGAATCCCAGAACTTGGCCATCCTTAATTTAGCCTTTATTCAGAGGAAAATTGCTAATCGATGACAAAAATGGGGGGGAAAAAACACTTTTCCATTTTCCACTTCTTCTTTTCAAATTGCTTTTGAAGAACTTGTTCTTTTCTTTTCTTTTTTTCTTTTTAAGATTTTAGTTATTAATTTTAGAGAGAGAGGAATGGAGAGAGGCAGAGAAGGAGATAGACATCCATGTGTGGTTGCCTTTCACCTGCCTCCAGCTACAGATCTGGCTGGAGACTTGGCTTGTAACCTGGTTATGTGCCCTGGCAGGGAATTGAACCAGTGACCTTTGGGTTTGCATGCTGGCACTTATCCACTGTGATACCAGCCAGGGCCTTAAAAAATTATTCTTATTTGGCAACATGGAAAGTATTAAAATTTTGCCCTAGGTTAGCTCAAAGTTTATTTGGAGAAATAAGATATAAATGCCCAGTATTTCAAACACAATGCAAGGGTTTAAGGGCAAAGTTTATCAGCTAAAATGCAATTCCAGTTTTGAGTTACTGTGTTCCTCATGAGACCAGGATCAGATCCTGCAGACAAATTTCCTTGAACCTAGAGCCTATGTCTTACCTAATATCACATCTCAGCACCTAGTATATATCATTGAGTAGTAGACATAATTATTTGTATAATTTGCTTTTGCTTTCAGGAGTTCATTTCTAAAGGTATTCACTTTACCTTTTGTTTGTTGGTTGATTTTAACTTTACTTGACAAACAGAATGAGAACTTTTTATGTCTGTAAAGGGAAAGAGAACTAACATTTGTTAAATACTTGACATGGCCCCACCACCATGTTAGGCATGTTACATTTCTAATAACACTGATCTTCACAGTGGCCACGGGCAGCTGATTTATTACTGACATTGTACAGAAGGAGCTACTGGGGCTCAGAGAGGTTAACTACCCTGCTAAAGGTCACACGGTGGCTATGTGAAACAGAGTTTTTCTACTTAAAACTTACTCTTCCCCCCACTCCCAATGCTAATATTTTACCTCGAATAACACCTAGGTTAACCCCCTTTCTGATGACATTAATCTTTAATTTGGTGATGATTTGAAAAGACTTTCAATAAAGGGAGAATGAAGGAAGGCCACAGTCCCAAGAAGACGTAGACCTTTTCAGCTGGAGAATAGTTAACGAGTCACAGCGTTTATGGAATCACAGTGGGATAGATTATTGTATGGGGTATATAATAACAGGGCCCACAAACATTCCTAGATTGAAGAGTTTATGCATATCTTCCTGCTTTCACCAGCTGTACTTGCCTCCAATTTAATTATAGGTTTAGGGTACAGATGCCTCTAGAATTGCAGACCATATCTTGCTTCCCAGGAAGGGTTATGGGTTAGATGACGCTTGACTTCTGGAATGCAAGGGGAAACAAAGATGTTGGGTCGTCTCTTAGCAGTGAAAATATATGAGTCATTTTGAGCTGAGATGAATTCATTAATTTATTCAAAGATATCCATTGATTGTCTCTGTTTACCTTAACAGAAATATGGCCGGTCAGAGTATTTCATTCTCCTAGGCAGAGTAATTAGTGAGGGTCTGGCAAGTGGCTAAGCTGAGCAAGAGTCCAATATCAGGAAATAACACGAGCACTCAGAAAGTGTCTCTCAGATCTTGAGCGGGAAGGATCCTAGGGTTTCCAGGGGCCATTTTGCACACACTAAGATAGTCTGCCTGAGAAGGAAGCCAATGCAAAGGAAACAGAGCAGAGACATGGAGAAAGAAAACACGGTTGAACACCTGGATCCTGCCACGCCTGAGTCCCTAGACTTTTGTAGTTTCATTGGGCAGCTACCCTCACTGCACTCAATCCTAGAGCTGGGGGCTGAGTTTGACTTGTGCAGGCAAGTTCCAGAGCAGTCTACAGGGGGCTTCAATGATACTAGAGAGCACGCAGAGGTTAGTAAGCACATGGGCTTACTCACTGGCGGCATCATTTTGGAAAGTTAGTTGACCTCTCTGATGCTCAGTTGACTTACTTGTAAATAGGGGCTCCTGGGAATGCCTCCCCTCCAGGAGTTGTGAGAGTCAAATGAACTAGCGGATGTGAAGCACTTTGTAAATGGTGAAGGGACCACACCCAAAAGCTCCCAAGGGCAGGGCCTGCCTGACTTAGTCACCAGGGACCAAATTCTCATTTAAGTCCTAAATGCCAAACAGCAACATGGTTGATGCTAAACATGAATAAAATAACTTACACAAATCTCTTCCAATAGATGATCAACATTTCTCTTTCTTGTTAGAATGGAGTTTAACTTGTATCACGGGACAGAGGTCCCAGTGTCCTTGGCCACGGAAAGTTCTGATCTGGACCCTCCTCGTGCCTGACAAATCGCCACAACACTTCCACTGGAAAAAACGAACACCCAAACCGACACTGACCATTTGTTATTATTATCTTTTTTGAGTCTGTGGATCAGCTGCACCATTTTGCTAATCCCAGTTGGGCTTGGCTGGTCTTATCATGCATCCGATGCCAGCTGGTGGGCCAGCTGGGGAATGGCTGGGAACAGGATGGCATCAGATGGGACGTCTCCCATCCTCAACAGGCTAGTCTGGGCTTCTGTTCATGTTGGTGGCATGTTTCCAGAAGACTGCAGAATTGCTCCAAGTCCCCAGGAGTCGGGGCTCAGAACTGGTCTACTTTACAGTTTCCTGAGCGATGTGAAAGACCAGCCTAGATTCAGGAGGTATTCCCATCTTCACCTAGTGATGGGAAGAGCTGTGAAGTCACATTGCAATGGGTGCAAAAACAGGGAGGACAGAAATTGGAGTATGTTGGCAATCACATAGCCTTTGAGCCTAAGTAGGACAGTCCTTTAAGGCTGGAAACTCAAATGGGAAAATGTGGATTCTCTCTCATCTTACCTCTTGATCTAACCCTGCCCTACTTGCCTCCTGACACTGCTCTCAGGAAGGCTTTTAGGATCTCCGCTCCTGGACAACTGTGGGAGCTCCAAACCAGTCTACCTGCCTTCAAGCCAATTTGGCAATCCTATTTGGGGTCTTCTAACCTCCCAGTTCTGTGCTGAGCTCAGAAGAAGAAAACAGACATACTCCCCTGTCATACAGTCTGCTAAATCCCTCTCCCTTTGTCACCTGTTTCTTGGTTTGGAATTCAACGCACGCATCAATTGTCCCCAGTCTCTCCTTCCAGGCTCTTGCCCTGTTCCTTCAGAGAGAGAAAAAAAAATATTTCAGTTGCTTCTGCATCTCCAGCATTTCCAATAGTCTCCAGCTGTACTTTGCGTGTAACATTTTCTCTGTCTGTGTGCGCTCGCCCCCACCTCTGCCTGCAGAAAGCCCACTTTTTCTATGAAAGGTCTTGTTCAATGGTCAACCTGCTCCACAGAGCCTTCCCTTCCCAACCTACTGAGAATCAATCTCTTCTTTTCCTGTTCCCTTAACCATGTCTTACTGCATTATTGCATTCTTGCGTTATGTCACACATTGGATTGCAGTCACCTGTGGGCAGGCCTGTCACCTGCATACCCATCAGGTTAGCTGGTGGGCCTGCCTCCCAGCTTCCTCTGCCTGAGCCTCAGAGCTGTCTGGAGTCACAGTTCCTTTCCAGCGTGCTGCTGCTCAGCCAATGGTGCAAGCTGCCCTTGAGTTGGGACAGGCCCTAGGCTGCCAAATGGGCCTGAACGATAGGCCTAAAAAAAAAAGTCCTGGTCTGGAACAGGGGTCGGTTAATAATTGTATGTAATTCCTCCTCTGACCACTTTTCTGAGGCTTGAACTCTCATTGCCGGGCTGACATTTTTAGGTGTCTGGCCGTTTAAATGTCTTTGGTTTATCATTACACCATGAGCTGCCCTTGGAAGCCCAGGGTCCAATTATAATAAGACAACCTGTTCCGATGAGACTCTTCCTTCTCCTGCGTTGGAAACCGGGTGTTCTGGATGAGTGGCTTTCAAACTTTAGCATCCGAAGAATCATCTGAGGTATTTGGAAGCATGCACATTCCTGGGCGTTCTCTTTAGAGTTTCTGAATTCCTAAGTGTGGGCAGGGCCCTAGGACCGTGCCATTTTCTCAGGCTCCTGGGTGGTTCTGATGCTGGCAGATGGTACTCAGAGAGAAACTGCTGTGGAATTAGAAGCATCTGACAATGAAGATAAATGTTGGCTGTAGGTGAGCAACTGATGTGATGACCAAGTTTCCATGACATCTCAAGACCAGGAAGGTCTCCAAGCCCTGCCCCTTCCATCACGCCACTCCTCTGCTCAAGGACACATGATGAATCCATCTTTCCCCTTCGAGATTGAGCCCACACTTGTCCCCGGATGTCCCACTTTCACCTCTGCTGCTTTGCAGTCTGCTTATTTTGTATCCCATCTCTTCATTAAGAATCACCCTATATTAGGCACCGTCCCATTCATTGGCTAATTTAATCTTCAGATCAGTCTTGGAATAAAATTATTATCATCATCCCCATTGCTGCTGCAGTTGAGTTTCTATGACATGCCCAAGGTCACATAGCTGGTAAGTGGACTTCAGACCCAGAGAGACTGATCCAAGTGCCATTGTCCCCTTATGTAGTACTTGTGCTACTTATGTGAAGCCTTATTTAAGTCATATTCTTGCTTTGAGACACCAGTCAAGTACCCTCTTCTGAACTAAAGTGAACTCCATTATCCTCATCTGTAAACTGGGTGTGCATACCTAGCTAGAAGGTTGCTGTGAGGATGAAGGGCAGGAAGGCATCTAATGTACTTGCACAGTGTCTGTGCAGTCTGGGTGAGGAAGCAGTGCCATTCCCCTAGAAACCCACACTTAGTGTCCCCAGGCAGGGGAGATGGAAGTGATAAAACTAAGGAATGATGAAATTTAATTATCTGATTAAGCTTTCTGACATCAAAACATGATTTACCCCTTTTCTGATGGGTCAGAGGGGTCATTCAAAGATCAAGATATTGGGAATCATCCTTCCTGCTGGAGCGAATATTATCTGCTCTTCAAAGAGCGATCTCAGGGCAGGCAGCGCAGCCAGGGAAACAAATGTGGCAGGTGTGGTAAGGGCCCAATTCCCCAGTGGGCAGGAGAGAGGCTGTGGTCCCCAAAAGATAGATGGGCCAAGGCTGTTTTGTCACGGTCCACAAAGAGGACATTCTCCCAGAGCCTCTGTCAGCACCTCAAGGTGCTCCGCTCTCACTTTCAAGTGACTTTACAGCCCTTTTGTGTCACTCTTGAGGGACTGCTCCTGTGCTTAGTGACCTAAAAGTGTGATGTAGCCTGTAGTGGGGCTGGCCCCCAGCGAGGAGTCGATTTGTTTCTTTGTTCCTCTGCGGCAGCTGGAGCGGAGGAAGCTGGGAGTTTTCCCCAGGAAGAGCGCCCTGGCCTGCATTTTCAGTTCTGCTTGTTCGGTCAAGTGTGGACAAACCTGTCACTTGCAGTCTCTCCCGAGGAAAGGATGGGGTGAAACAGGGGCTGGCAGTGATGCATGCTGCTTGGACCAGGGGGTGGGAAGCGAGGGCGTGGGCTTTGCAGCCACACAAGGGCGGATTCAAATCCTGGCTCAATGGCAAACCACTCTGCCTCAGTTTCCCGAAACTATGAAGCAAGGGTGCTTATGCCTACCCTGCAAGGGTGTGGCAAAGGTTTAGAATAGTTCTGGAGGATTCCTGATGTGCAGTGATCAAGTACAGTAAGGAACAAACCCAGCCCGTCGCTAGTGTGCAAGCATGAGGGGCCAACATTCACGAGGGTCCTGTGTGCATTAGGGTGTCAGGTTAGCCTCTGAGCACGTAAATACGATGGAGATGTGGTTGTGATGAGGACTTTATGGTGAATCCATGAGGCACCAGTGTGATTGGAGGAACCAGTGCCCAGAAAATTTAAGGGACTCACCTCAGGTACCAGAGCTGGTTATTTCCAGAATCCTTAACTGAACCTCCTCATATGATGTTCAGAGCTTCTTCCATGGACTTGCAACTCTTGGTTTAAGAAAAGAGCAGGGCCATTTACTTCATTCTGTACCAAGGCCTTACTAGCACTAAGCTAGGCAGGGACCAGACCAGAATGGATTATTGAGTAGAAATACTGAAATAAAAGCCGACTGGAAGGCTAACTATGGTCACGTTGGAGGAGGGAATCATTGTTAGCCAGGGGTGAGCTTCGTATCTGCTGGCTTGTGGAGCTCCTGGCTGCCTCTTCCACTTCTAAGATCAGCAACGGATCCATCCATTGATCCAAGAGATGTATTTCTGGTGATGTCAGCCTCCCACTGGGCACATGGACCCATCACCACATGCACCTGATTTTCACTCCTCCGTGCCCATGAGTCTCAGCCTGGGAGTAACTAAGCAAGTCTGGCTGAGACTTTGTTCCATCTGAGGAAAGGGTCTGGTTTTCGCAGGATAAATATTCTTGCTATAATCCCTGGCCAATTCATGTGTGCGATGTCTCAGTTTCCAACTATTTCAAACCCAATCTAAATTGCTGGCATTTTAGGGACAGGACAATAGCTCATCAAATTTATTTCCTCAGGAGAACTAGAATGAGAATTTATATTTGCTTCTGTAGGTTTTCTTTTTTCCCTTACATTTTATTGTGAAGATGTCCAAATGTACATTACAAAAAGTTGAAAGCACTCATACACCAGTCACCAAGATTCTACCATAATTATTGTACTATAACTTACTTGCATTATAGATGTTAGTTACTGCAACTGTTGTTATTAACTATTATTATTATTATTATTTTATTTCATCATGTTTACTTATGTTGGCTATAGTATGAACCCAGTCCCCAAAGCAAGGCATTTATCTCAATTTCTACTTCTGGAAAATTGACCTCAGAGAATATTCTAGATCCCATCATTCTATGGTTCAGAGCTCCTTGGAGTTCATCTCTAGTGATATCTCTCTTTATGTTTCCTTTCTCAACTAGATCATAAGCTTTTCAGTGTCAGTACCCATTGTGCTTGCTGCGATATTTTATTTATTCTAATGTATTGTAACCTGGTAAACATGTAAACGATAGTTAATATATGCATTTAATGCCAGCAAAATCAATGCTCCACTACATAGGAGTAACTTGCTCAGGAAATATTATATTAGTTCTGGAGTAATTCCCCTGCTCAAGTTCACTTCCCTCGTGTGGGTGGTGAGAGTCCTGGTTTGAATTCTGGTTCCGCTGTGAACCTGTTTCTAGGGGGTTGACTTCCACAGGACTTATGCCTGATTTGTATAACAACTCTGTAAAATAGATATTATAATATCTATTATAATAGCCAATAGTGATGGGATTTGAATTTGAACCCAGGTCTTTCTGATTTAGAAATCTCACGCTCTACTTTTTGACTGCGGTCTCTTTTATTTAATTTAGGTACGTATTGGGGTGAGAAGTAAAATTCAAAGAGTTGAGCAGTTGAAGCTGCTGGAATGAACAGTGAACAAGATTAATGATAACTGGTTCTCACATGTACACCCAGTACAATTGACAAAAAAAGAAAAGGAAAGAAGAGAAAAGAAAAGAAAAAGAAAGAAAGAAAAAGAAAGAAAGAAAGAAAGAAAGAAAGAAAGAAAGAAAGAAAGAAAGAAAGAAAAAGAAAGAAAGAAAAAACTTGAGGCAGTAGGGCCCACTCAGTGTTGACTTCAAGCTGTGGGTCTTGGCTGGTCCCCTGAAATAGTTCCCAGGGCCAGAGTTGGCTCAGGAGCCTTTGAACAGCTCTTATTATTGCATCGAGTGTTGTTTGTTTGTTTGTTTTGTTAATTGGGTCTTAACCCTAACCTTGTGAGGCAGACAGGCAAAGAATATTGTTGCCTCTTAACAGGTAAGGAAACTGAGGGTCAGAAGGGTGACTTGCTTACCCAAGGTCACAAAGCCAATACATGGCAAATGGGTAGTGGATTTGAAAACAGTTCTCGTGATTTTCAAGGTTTTCTAGGCTGTGATTTTATATATTTCGGAGGAGAGATATGTGAATGAGATATCTGTAGGCAACTACATTTAAAAAAAGAATATGGTTAATTCTTGATATTTCAAATGAGGTTGTCAAACTAATTTCAAAGTCAGTGTATTTTACAATATATTTATTGAGCATTTTCCATGGAGCCTGCTGACCATGCACTTTCAGCAGAGTTAATGATTTGAACTCTACCCATGAGCAATGCTGTGCTATCATGCGGTGTTCTGAGGAGCTGCTTGAAAGGTCGGCCATCTGACTACTCCCTAGCTGCAGGCCTGAGTCATTTCGTTAAATGAGTGTTCTGCTTTGGCCCTCTCCCAGCCAGCAGATGCAAGATGCCAGGTTGAAGCAGGTGAGTGCAAGATGGCTTAAATTTAGCATCACAGAAATCTGTTCCCGTGGACTCCTGAGGACCTCTCAGCATCCTTAGGACAGGAGAGTCACCTGCACAGCCATTGGCCCTACAGGAGGGAGACCTTCTTTCAAGGATTAGCAAGGGCAGCATGGTTTCCCTTTAGCTGTCATCAGCCTGGTTGAATAGCATGACTCAAGCCCTTGTTTAGAAAACAGCACAGTGATCAATGGGTGGACCCTTGAGGAACCATACTGAGTGGAAGGAATGGGAACATACATTTTATATACATTTTCACAGAGCCTCATGGCCTCCCTGTATAGCTTTGCTATAGATGATGAGGATGACCAATTTGTTCTAGTTTGTCTGAGATTTTCCCAAGTTTCACACGGAAAGTGCCAGATCCCTGAAATCACTTGGTCCTGGGCAAACTGGGACAGCTGGTTCCCTAAGATGGGTCAGCAATCCTACCTCTACTGCAAAAAGCATGTTTTTTTTTTAAACTTAGTATTCCCCTGCCTCTCTTCCATGATATCATCAGGCCATCTAACCCTGGTGTAATTTGGGGATGTTATACCCATTTTACTGATGGAGTAATGGAGGCTTGGAGAGATTACTGACTTGCCCAGAGTCTAGAGGCTGAGCATTGGCATAGGTGCTTTGGAACCCAGCTGTCTTCAGCCCTGAGACTTCTCTGTGCAATTCCTAAAACACCAGTTGAAAGGTCAAGACTCACAGGTGTGTCATTTGTGAATATCTTCTCCTGTTCAGTTAGTTTCTTTTCATTTTATTGGTTTTCCTTGTGGTGCCAAAGTTTTTAGGCTGATGAAGTTCCACTTGTTTACTTTTGCTTTTTTTTCCTTCGCTTAAGGGAATATGTCTGAAAAGATATTACTAAAAGCGATATCACATGGTTTGCTACCTATGCTTCCTTCTAGGATTTTTATGGTTTCAGGGCTTGCATGTTAGTCTTCAACCTGTTTTTAGTTTACTTTAGCATATTATATAAGATAATGGTTCAACTTTATTTTTTGCATGTATGTGTCCAATTTTCCCAACACTGCTTATTGAAAAAACTGCCATTTCTCCATTGTATATTCTTGCCTACTTTGTTATAGATTAATTGACTATATAAGTAAGGATTTATCATACACCTGAAACTAATATAATATCGTATGTATACTAACTATACTTAAATAAACAAACAAAAAAAGACTGATGGTGTGAGGAAGAGGCATCAGCTTCTCTGTGAACCTGTCCATCTGCTCAGGGGAGCCCCAGGACTATATTCTTTCAGCTCTTTAACTAGTTTATTTTTAAAGATTTTATTTATTATTTCCAGAGAGAGGGGAAGGGAGAGAGGCAGAGAAGGAGAGACATCTATGTATGGTTGCCTTTCACCAGTTACAGACCTGGCTGGAGACCTGGCTTGCAACCTGGTTCTGTGCCCTGGCTGGGGAATCGAATCAGCGACCTTTGGGTTCACAGGCTGGCACCTATCCACTGAGCCACCAGCCAGGGCTCAGCCCTTTAACTTTTTATTCCAAAGGTCTGCATGGCTTCCTGCCCCAGGGCATGAAGCAGCAGGGAAGGATCTCAGTCGGATCCAGGGGCCCCTGCGAGGAACCAACTGTGGGGTGGTCCTTATCGTCAGGCACCCAACAGAGAGCCTGGGCCTGGGGTCAAAGCCCTGTGAGGGAGGGCCAGTTCAGAAAGGGTGGGGACAGTGACTGTGGAGAGGCCAGCAGGGCCGGGCCAGCTCTCTTCTCAGGCAGCAGCAGATCTGTCCAGGGCAGGGCCTCCCTCCACGCAAGTCTGATTTGACCTGACTGCCCAGACCAGCCGGCCGGGGCTGAGCACTGTGATAGTGTCCTCTGTCTGAAGAATGTCCTTCCCAACCCTGTGCGCGGTGCTGTGCCTCCCAGAGCACTTACATGCAGTGCCTCAAAACGGTGGCCCATGCCCTAGGGTGATTCCTCCTCTCCTCCAGCCTTTGCTGGGTGCCCACTGTGTACCAGGGCCCTGTGCCAGGTGCCTCAGAGTAGGACATGACTAAAGCAGGGCTTTCTCCCCTAAGGAGTGATGCTTCACGGGGAAGACAGATATGGAAGCGGCTCATGGTACTGGCCTTGTGACCTTGGCCAAGCTCCTTAAAACTTTCTCTGAAACCCTTCACATCTGCGAAATGGAGTTGATAGTGGCACCTTACAGCTGCTATGGGGAGTAAGTGTGATGTACCTGCCCGGAGCCAAGTCCATTGTCTGTTACATGGTAATTGCTCAGTTAATAGTCGTTATTTTTCTAGTTCTACCATTTACCAGTTCTGTACGTTTGGGCAAGTCACGGAATCCCTCTACGCATCAATTTCCCTTCTGTCAAATGCATGTAATAATAATAACTATCTTATAAGAATATGAAGATAATTAAATAATACATCCCAAGCACTTAGAACTATGCCCAGCACACACTAGAAATTGCATATGTAATAGTGATTATTACCAGCACTTGCTCAGGTGTGGACAAAAGCTAAGACATGCTAGGAGAGGAATTCTAGGTAAATGGTCACAAAGGCACTTCAGAGAGGGGCAGCCTGTGCAGGGTCTAGGGGTATGAAGATGCAGAGTGTCCTAAAGAATCGGCTCAAGTTGGGACACCAGGGTCGCACAACTGGCGTTAGAATGAACCGGAATCCAAATTCTGTCACCTATTAGCTAAGTGACCTTTGGGAAGTGACTTGGCTAGTCCAAGCTTCCTCCTCTTTACCTGTTGCCCAAAGCTAACGGTTTCTGCTTTTCGATGTCCGTTTGACGTTGAAACAACATACTGTCTGTAACTGCTTAGCCAGGGCCTGGCCCAAGGGAGGCTTTCACCAAGTGACCGCTGCAAAGTGTGATTTTTGACCAGAGGACATAATGAGGGCATGAGGGGCCATGTTGAAATGTGAAGGAGACCATGTTGGGGAGGTTGATCGTGACCAGGTCAGGAGGAGCCGTTTATGACACTCCAAAAAATGTTAGCTTTTTTCCTGGAAGCGGTGGTGAGTGCAGTGACCACGACTCCCCAAGGTTCTCCGGTGGCTACAGCAGGGGCCCTGAACCCAGCTTCTGGTCCCCTGCCCCTCGGTTCTGTCAGATTCCGAGTTTTCCTTCCTTGTAATTACTCACGCTGTATCTCATCAGCTATGAGCAGAGGAACTCTTGGAGTCTCAATCTGGGATGGGGGCAAAGAGGGGGAAAAAAAAGAAAGAAAACCTTCAGGCAGTAGGGCCGCCCGGTGTTGACTTCAAGTTGTGGGTCTTGGCCAGTCCCCCGGAAATAGCTCCTAAGGGCAGAGTTGGCTCATGTGTCTTTGAACGTTAAAATTAGAGTGAACCAAGATTAAATGCTCCCGAGAAACTGACCAGCCTAACATTTTTCTCCTCCCTCTCTCTTTTTAGAACTATGACCACAGTAGTAATTCAATTGGAAACGTATTCTGTCCCTGATTGCTCCAACATGGGCACTGGATCATTCCCAGGGCTTGATATTTTTATTAAATGAACACTGCTGTTATTTTCTGCTGGGGCTAAAAATACATCTGACGGCGCAGCTAAAGCTCAGTTGGGGCCTCCTCCCTGTTCTCTCCAAGGCTGGGACAGGCAGGACAGACAGATTGATGAGCCTCCCAATTAATTCAGCCAGCACCTTGTGCCCAGGACAACTGCTCCAGATCCAACTATACCTGTAAGAATAAAGGTGTGGTTTGGTCTGAAAGGACTGGTAACGGGAGCCTATAGTCTTAGCCTAGTTTATTACCAATCCTTTTAACCTCCAGCTACCGCCCATCATTATTTCAAAACATATTATGTACCTCAAGGCCCCTGGTCTTTGTGGATGCTGCTTCCTTTGCCCAGAATGCTGTTCCTCCCCCTCATCCTGTGAACAGGACCATCTCTCAGTCTCAGCTCAAGCACCATTGCCTTTTCTGAGCCCTGCCCTCTGACTGAAAGGCTCCTTTGAGAGACTCCTTGAATCATCCCCCTTCCAAATTCACCTTTCGCATTACAATGCCTGGCTTTTAGATCTGCCTGCTTGTTAGACCTTGAATTTCTGGAGGGCAGGAATTGTGTCTCAGTGATCATTATCCTTGAAGCCTCTAGCACTGTGCTGAGCTCCACAGGGCTGGGACCAGGGTAAGGAAGCTAAAGCATGAAGGAAACAAAATTTAAGGAGGCCCTTCGTTTCAGTGTTGACTTTCGGCTTGATGGTTCTAAGAGTGATGGCTTCCTTTTAGTTCATGGTCGAGTTCCTAGCATGTTTCACCCTAGTCCTAGGAAAAGTGGTTTGATCAACAAAAGAGTCTTGAGTGAGGGCAGGTCAACCACCTTTTCCTTTTAGAAACTGTCTCCTCTGCTGGCTTTTATGACAGCACTCTCCCCTGGGTTTTATTCTGCCAGTTCCTTCTTTGCTTCCTTTTTGGGTTCTTCTTCCTCCACCTGCTCCTCAAATGTGGCTGATGAGAGGTTCTACCAAAGTATTGTCAATGTACTACCCACAACTTTATGTTTTCTGTGACTTTAGAACATCAGCACCACCACCAGGTATTACAAAGGTTCTAGAGGGAAACTTTGTAAAAGGCAGGGAGATTCAAAGCAACCCTGCCTATCTGCAAAGCCATGCAACAATAGCTCAATGAGAACTTCTCCTTGATATCAAAGAAAGATGCTTCCCAATGGGCTGTTGCAAACCCTTTGACTAGATTCCACACCGATCCCATGGTTGAGACTTAGGTTCCAGTCTTAGAGCTGCCCCTCACTCCCTTTGTGGCCTTGGGCAAACCACGCTCCTTCCTGGACTTAGGCCCCTTCTGAAAGAGGAGATCACGCTAGTTAATTGAACCCAAGTCCCCACAGTTCTGACCCTTGGAGAAAGGCCATGAATCTCCACTCAGGACACAGATTCTTGTGAATCCTTCTTTTGCCTCCTGGTCAGTTAATGGACACAACAATGGTATTTGGAGGAAGTACTTCCTGCTATCCCAGCATATCCGGTTCACAGATCATTACTGAGCATTTACTACTGTACCAAGATCTGTTTGATGCTATTGCAGAGATTGTGCCTCAACCCAATAAAGCTGGTGTTGAAGCATTTCAGTCACTTAACAACCCCAGAATATAGTTGATACCAAGTGGGAGTGGATGAGAAGACAGGGCAGGGGACTTTCATTAGGCCTCACAGTCTAATGGGGGATCAAACCCCACCCACATCAAGAATGCAGTAAAACTCTAAAGAGACTATTACATAAACTTTTATTCTGAAGGGCATCCAAGATTCATTATTTATAAATCAAGGGGAAAGGATCTCTGAGCACTTGAATAAGTGGGAGAAGAGCTCACAAACAGGGTGGAGCTTGGGTTGATCCTTGTGTGAGCACATGAGCACACAGTAGGTGCAGAGGTGGGGGGCCACTCTCTGAAGGGACCTAGGACTCATGGGCCCTCCTTTCCAGCCTCCCATTCTCTGCACTGGCTTATTTGTTCATTAAACCCACTGATCAGGGGCATCCACCCTCTCTGAATTCCTGAGTAGACCAGAAACTGAGACATGGGTCCAGCATCCAGGATTGGCTAGGAGCCACATACATCTTTGCCATCGTGATGTAGTCATATGTGTGACAGCTATCAGGTTCTGGTGACATGTGACCTATTAGAGCTTTCTCCAGCTTCCCTCTGCCTCTGAGTGAGTTGTATTGAAGAAGGGGAAGAGAAACACCCCTTTAACCTCAGAGACCAGGACGAGAGCAAACATTCACAGTGCTCTCTTATCTCACAGTTAGGCTTATTTTTTGTTCTTTGAGTCCTTGGCACTCACAGTACGTGAGGGTGAGTCCTTTGCAGGGGCGAGCAAGCAGAGCTGGACTGCTCTTCCAGAAGCTAATTATCTGAGGTCCCAGAGGTAAGAGACTCTGTCTTCTATTACTAGAGTAAGCAATCTGGCTTATAAAAAGACAAGCCTCATGACAAAATAATGTGTGCCTGTGCATGTGTGTGTGTGTATGATGAAAAGGGAGGTACCTAAAATGATAAAGTTCTAGTAAGTTAGAGCAATTTATGAATTTTTACAATATTCTAATAAGATATGTACTTTTAAATGTTTTATTTATTGATTTTAGTAAGAGAGAGAGGAGGACAAGGAATAGGAGGAGGAAGAGGAGAGAGAGAGAAAGATTTGTTTTTCTACTTATGCATCCATGGGTTGATTCTTAAATGTGTCCTGACCGGGGATCGAATCTGCAACCTTAGAGTAACAGGATAGTGCTGTAACTAGCTGAGCTACCTGACTAGGGCCAGATATGTAATTGTTTTTAAAGATTTATTTATTATTTTTAGAGAGAGGGGAAGGGAGAGAGGCAGAGATGGAGAGAGGCATCCATGTATGGTTGACTTTCACCTGCCTCCAGCTACGGACCTGGCTGGAGACCTGGCTTGCAACCTGGTTATGTGCCCTGGCTGGGAATCGAACCAGCAATGTAATTGTTTTTACTGTGGTAAAAGACAAATAACAAAATTTTGCCATTTTAATGATTTTTAGTGTATTGTTCAGTGGCAGTCAGTACACTCACATCATTGTACAACCATCACTGACATCCATCTCCAGCACTGATTTTATTTTCCCAAACTAAAACTGTCCCCATTAAACAATAGCTCCCTATTCTTGTTCACTTCCTGACAAGCATTTACTTTCTGTCTCTATGAGTCTGACAACTCCAAGTACCTTATATGAGTAGGCTCATACAGTATTTGTCCTTTAGCAACTAGCTTATTTTACTCCTTATAATGTCTTTAAGATTCATCTATGTCGTATTATGTGTCAGAATTTCCTTTCTTTTTTAGGCTGAATAATATTCTATTGTATGACCACGTCACTTTGTTGTTACATCTAGCTACAGTTGATGGGCACTTGGGCTGCAGTTACCTTTTGGTTACCATAAGTAATGCTGCTATGAATATGGGTGTACAAATATATGTTAGTGTCCTTGGTGTCACTTATTTTAGATATATGTCAGGAGTGAAATTTCTGGATTCTATAGTAACTTTCTTTTCATTTATTTTGAGGAATCACTATACCATTTCCCATAATAGCTGCACAATTTTACATTCCCATCAGCAATACACAGGAGTCTAATTTTTCTACAATCTCACCATCACTCGTGAGTTTCATTGTTCGTTTGCTTGCTTTTCTTTTTTATGCTGTCCATGCTAATAGGTGTGAAGTGGTATCTAATTATGGGTTTGACTTGCATTTCCCTAAAAATTAGTGATGTGCTTACCTTTTATTTAGATTTTATTTATTTAGTCTTAGAAAGAGGGAAAGGGAAGGAGAAAGGGAAAGAAATACCCATGTATGGTGGCCTCCCAAGCACCTCCAGTTGGGGAGCTGGCATGCAACCCAGGCATGTGCCCTGACTGGGAATCGAACTGGAGACTCCTTGGTTTGCGGAATGACACTTTATCCACTGAGCCACACCAGCCAGGGCTGCATATTCTTTCTTTTTCTTTTCTTTTTTTTTTTTTTTTTTTAATATCTCTATTTTACCTTTAGTCTAAAATTAGACTTTTCTTTTCAACCACTAAGCTAATTTGTACTGAAAACCAATTCATTTCAATTTAGTATTGTTCAGTGCAACCCCCCCAGGCATTTATGGAGCACTTACTCTGAGCAAGATGTGGTGTTCTGCTCTATGCTAGGACTCCTTTGGTACTCCTTTTGGGTGATGATCTAATGGGGGAGTCCCATAAATACATCACTTGCGAGCAAAGCAGCCTGTGAAAAACTGCTACAAGAGAGGAAGGCCAAATTACCGTTTATGTGAGATGGAGATTACTATTGGAATAAGTCCAAGTCAACTCTTAGATTACTATTGGAATAAGTCTAAGTAAATTCATTTACTCATTGATTCATTCATTCATTCAGTGAAAAGCTGTCAAATATCTGCTTTGTTTCAGGCAGTGTGCTAGGTGTAGAAAGGATTAGCTTCTAGTCCAACCCTGCTCCTTTATGATAGTCAATTTTCTCCTTCATCTCTAAGTCATCGCTAGAGAGAATATGTTCCCTGAAAATGGTCCCTTCCTCCTTCCCCCTGCTTTTCCTCACCTATCTGCTCTTTATCACTCTGGTCCAGGACATATGTCTTCAGCTTTTGCCCCCTGGGTTCATTCTTCTACTTTGGAACTAATGCTAATGATGGTGTTTCTCTGACCTCAGGGTGACTCCTTGGCTGTGATTTGCATTCCCCAACTAACGTTTCAAATAGTTTCTGCTGTGGACAACTGCCTGGTCTGTTCCAGCATCCAAGGAGTGTGGACTTCTCCAAAGTTAGCTATCCCTTGGTATCCAGAAAAGAGAATTTCACAGTCCCAACCTCTAAGTGGACTGTTGCTTGGTGCAGAAGTGATATCTAACAACTCAACACATAGTGCAATTTGCACAGTTCTGGAATGGGAGGGGCATTCATAGAGCGATTTTGGGAACATAAGGGCCAGTCATGAAAGTTCTTACTAAGAAGACCTTTAAGCTGAGTTTTGAGGTAGGAGTTGCACCTTGAGATAATTGTGGTATTTACGTGCTAATGACAAGATACTAGGGCATTTGGAATAAGGAGATGGTATATTATTCAAAGAATAATTCCTAATTTTTATGGGAAATTGCAAAATCATGAAGCCACACATACCTTCTGACCCCAAATCAATACCAAGTCATATGTGTTATCTGGGGCCATTGCTTGATGACTTCCGCTCATAAAAACCAAAAAATATGAGCCTATGACCTATATCTAGGTGTGTGCTCTAGGGATCAGAGTTTCAGTGTCAACTAGGAAAGTACTGATCTCAGAATGAGGTCCCCTATTGATGTTGTACACAGCTTGGAAATTTCTGACACCAAAAAATAAAACCCTTCTGTACTGTTTCAGCACCAATTCTGGTTGGTTGATTGGAAGGTGCAGGGAAAACACTGTGAGCAAAAAAAGCACCACTTCAAATATTTGCATGTGGATCGCTACATAAGAGTTCCTATATTTAAGGTAAAAGTTGAATGAAGCCATTAAAATGTGTAGCTGACTCATTTAGAAAGTGAACTCTACAGATTTGCCACATGCCAGTAAATTCTTGTGCCTTTCTGCACCTTTTCAGTTGGACACTTTAGTGCTTACTGTCACCTTGGTGTGACTGCTTGGCACACATTTTATGGTGTAAATGAACACCATGATGGCACTGAGAAAGCCTATGTTCCAGGTCCTGCATTCTCACTGCGTGGGAGCAGTGTGCCTATAGTTTTACCGGTGGACATTAAGAATGAGCTGGCACTGTCTTTATCTAACATTGTTACCAGAATATGGAAATTCAGTTAGAAGAGCCAGAAGCAGACTGGGCACAAACAGGCCTTTGATGTCATAAAAAATTAAATCCCTGCGGTATACAATTATGGATACTCACGTGCAAC
Organism: Noctilio leporinus; assembly: GCA_004026585.1. Lineage (NCBI taxonomy): Eukaryota > Metazoa > Chordata > Mammalia > Chiroptera > Noctilionidae > Noctilio > Noctilio leporinus. The sequence goes on along the minus strand of PVIW01001371.1, from coordinate 173,776 downwards.
AAAAATGTTAACAAAAAGATCAAAATGGTCACTCTGTTTTATATAATTCCCTCAAAATCTGTTCCAAAATCTCACAAGAACTGAGGAATTAGCATCTTTAAAGTTGATTCATTAATCATCACCTTCTTAACAAGAACCTATTGAATGGGTAAGATATTCATTATGAGTTCAAGTCCAATGTTAATAGATAATATGTTTTGACCATTTACTGCAGTTCAGGTACTTGGTAAATAGTTGACATGCGTTATCTAATTTAATTCTTACTACCAACCTCATGGGGTAGGTACTATTATTATCCCCATTTTGCAATGGAGGAAATTGAGGTTTGGCAAGGCAAAGTGACTTACCTCAAATCTCACAGCTCTTAAGCAGCAGACATAATTATTGGTTTGTCTCATGTCACAGTTGCTGCTCTTAGGCTACTGTCTCCTGAAGCCCCATCACGTGCAAAACCCTGGAGGAGCATGAGTTTGTACCTATTCTCCCAAGGTTTCCTTATTCGAGAAGGGTCTTTTCATTCAATGCCTAGCCAATGACCATGTTTCCCTTTGTGAGTCATATCTAGCACTCCTCAAGTTAATGCTTCTTTCTGTGGGTCCCTGGTATTTTTAGAAAAAATTTCTGGCTTCATGATGTGGCATTTCATGTGCTTCTAAGACTTTTCCCAATGTAACGGGGCAATGTGGATGGTGTTGTAACCCAAACTCCCCACATAGGTCAGACAGGTTCAGTCATTGTCCTTGAAACACCCTTCTCCTGCCACCCTACTTACTTAGGAAGGTTCCCACTTATCTTCCTCATATATCCAGAGAAAGTGCATTTGGAAGTGCTCATTTGCAAGGTCCTTCTTAATTCCCAGGCTTCTGTGAAGCCCTTAGTGTGTCAAATAGTGCTTTCAAAGCCATCTAGATTAATCATTTGTGCATTCATTTCTTCATTCATTCATTAGGCGTGGAGCATCTACCATGCACCCCGCTTTGGTGCTAAGCATATCTTTGGAAGCCAGAGAGTGTTCTTCCCATATCTATTTTTCTAAAATTATGATTTCTCTTTGCAAAAGGACAGCAATCTTTTTGATAGTAGATAAATTTTTTCCAGCTTCTAGAATTGGATCATTGTAGCTTTAACACTAGCATGTAGTAAGTGGTCAGGAAATGTTTTTGGATGAATTTCTGAATCACATTGTTTTCTGACCTTATTTATTCATATAATACTTGGGAGGTTCAAAACAGGCATAAGCCATTGGCAAGAATTTTACGACTGAAAAATAACACGTGGTAAAATTAACAGGGTTTCAAAAGGTGTATTTATTTATTTATTTTTGCTCATTCTCTTCATCACACTGCATGCCTAGCACCCAGAAATACGTTATGTGAATTTAACAGTGAGAAACTATTTCTTATGCCCTTTTCTAATCTAGGGATGAAGAAAGCATGAACTAGGGAGTTTGGTATCACCATTTTCTTTGTTTTCCTAAGGAAAATGTGTAAGGTGTCTGGGTCAAAAGCCCAGGTGGATTTTATAGAACTTTGGGGGAAGAACTTTGGGGGAGTTTCAGCCTCAAAAATGACTTGAAGTATTGTTCAGTCTAACTCAAGTCACCTGTTCGTGTTGGCACCTGCAACCCTGCATGTAGGGTTGATAACTTAGACATCGATAGACAATTTGCTTTCTGGTCATGGTCTCACCCTTAAGGAAATGGTTTGGTTGAACATTCCCTAGAGCTACATGTCCTGAGCAGCGTTTCTAGGAAGTGTTAGCAGAAGCAACACACACCCACACGCACACACACGCACACAGACACATACTCACACACAGCATTCCACGGAGGAGTAAGTTGGGAAGAATGCCTTTACTAACTATTTCATAAATATCACAACCTTGAACATTTGCTAAGCACATATGCATATGAATGTCTCTGACAAGTCGAGTTATAAAGAAGCCTAGCTGATTTCATTTCCAGAAATTATCAGACAGACTTTATAATATTGTGTAACTCTACTTCTTCATGCATTCATGTTCATTTGGCGTACTTGCGCTGCCTGACACTGGGCAGGATGCCAAGTTGTAGGTCATAGTCTCTCTTTCAGGAGCTTGTGGTCTCTCGGGGAGGCAGATAAGTAAACACTGGTTGTGAGCACTGAGATGAGCTTTCTAAAGGAGGCATTTGCCAGGAGCAATGAAGCAGCAACTGTTTGCAATGAGCTGGGGGAGAAGTGATTCTGAACCAAGTTCATCATACTTGGTTCATACTTGGAAGGCCGATGGTTGAGAAAGGAGGCTTCAGGCCATAGGAGACATGGGAGAGCCATCCACCCAGGACGATGGGAATGTGAGGCCTGATCGGGTTACAGGGTTTGCCCAGGACACTAGAGGGAGATGACATGAAAGAAGGAGCAAAATGAGAATCTTATTTCTCACCTGGTTTATCTCCTGGTTTTCCAGAGCTGATCCTAAGACTGAGCCAGGCAGCCCTGCTTTGTCTTTTCATGTCTTCTTCTAACAGCAAAAGGAGGACAATAAGATGACTAAGAATATGGGAGGCCAGGTCCCAGAGTCGTAGGAGTTGGTCAGAACAGGAGACAGCTGTCAATGCCTCCAGAGACTCCCCACAAAGGGAGGAGCACTCCCAATAACCCATTCCCCCCATTAATTATTTGTGACTTAACAAAGAATTTCATGCTTTTCCTCCTGCCACACCCTGCGCTCCTTCAGACGTGGGTGTCATGCTCATCATGCTTCTGCTTGGAAATTGTTATATAAAACAGTTCCCATACTCATGACCTGTCATTATTGATAAATGGTGAAATTGTGTACCAGGTTCTTTTCCTGTTTTTAGATCCTGGCTGCATAACAGTATTTCACCCAAATATATATTTTTATTTTTTCCTCAGCTACATATGTATGTGTGTGTTTATAAGATTACAAGTGATTATAAGTGAAATAACATTTTATTTTGTAAATAGTATTATGTTCTATCAAGTCTAGGGTAGAAAAAAAAATCTAGAAAAAACGGAAATACTTGGCCCTGGCTGTTGTGGCTCAGTGGATTGAGCACCAGCCTGTGAACGCAAGTGTCTCTGGTTTGATTCCCAGTCAGGGCACATGCCTAGGTCGCAAGTCAGGTCTCCAGCCAGGTCCCCAGTTGGAGGCAGGTGAAAGGCAACCATACATTGACATTTCTCTTCTTTTCTGTCTCCCTCCCTTCTCCTCTTTCTAAAAATAATAAATAAAATCTTTTTTAAAATGAAAAAGAAAAGAAAAGGAAAATACTACAGGTTACTTTTCCCCCATCTATAAAATGATGTGGCTGGACTAGTTGGTCTCTGAGGTCCCTTCCAGCATTAATGTGATGTTCTTGAAGTCTATGGGAGTTACAGACATTTGAGGCCAGCAGAGGTGGAGTATATTCGCCTCAATAGGGTGTCTCTCACTGACTCTTTAGGAAATGGTGGACATGTATTTTATTTGTTGTTATGACTGGAAAATGTGAGCAATGATTAGGGTAACATCCATAGAATTTCCCCTGTGGTGTAAAATACAGATAAGACTCTTTTAATATTATCTCTTGATAGCTGGCATTTGTGATGGATGACGTTCTCGGTGGGACACACTGAAATTGAGACTATGCTTCTTGTCACCTGGCTCTACTGGTCTGAGGGGATCCCAGGCCTGGGTTTGGCTCCAACAATCAGTTCATGCATCTACCTGACAAATGTACTGGGCATCACTGTAGGGGCTGAGGATGCAGAACTCCAGCTAGAGGGGAATGCAGATATGAAGTCCATCAGCAGACATGCATTGGGTGCCTAGAATGGGTGTGGCTCTTGGCAGGCAAATGAATGAGGAAAATGATTAACTGGTGCATGTCTTTAAGTTCTAAGGCTACTAATCCATAGTTTCTAAGACTCAGAAGCTTCACAGAGGAGATGGCATTTATTGAAGAAAAAAGCAAAAAAATTACTGAGTAACTAAGAGGGCCATTCCAGGTAGATGGCACAGCATTCCCCAAAGTACAGGGGCACGGTGCAGTGAAGGACTTGCAAGTTGCTGTGTTGGCCTCTGGGGTAACTGGAAATATGACTTAGAGACTTGAATGAGCCTCATATGCAAATTTCTGTAACCTGGAGAGAAATCAATGGCCACAGAAAGATTGTGGCAGAAGAACAACCTTGTCAATTGCCCCTCTGCAATACCAACATTTACAGAACTGTGAGCATTGATAACAAGAATAAAAGCAACTATTGATTAAAGAAAGGCTGCCTGTAAACCAGGTGCTGCTTTGAACACTACATATTTTTATCTCATTTCAATGTTACAATAATCCCATGAAGTAGGGAGTATAATTGTCCCCAAGTTAGAGATGAGGAAACCGAGGCACAGAGAAATCAAGCAGAAGTGGCCATGACATAATTAAGTAGAAGACTAAGGAATCCAAGCAGTCTGAATCCAGAATCCTGCCTTCTTTTATAGTTTATTACATTTTAAATGTAAAGCATTGAACAGTGAAGCCTATGTGGGAAAACCCACCAATCACTAAGTATATAGTTCAAGGTATTACCATGGACACTGCCCAACTATAGCACACAGGTCAAGTCCAGCCTGCCCCCTGCTTTTGTAAACCAGGTTTTGTTAGAATGCAGCAACCCCTTCATTTACGGATTATTGATAGCTGCCTTTGTACCTCAGTGGCAGAGTTGAATAGTTAAGACAAAGATGTGGCACCCAAAGCCTGAAATATTTCCTATATGAAGCCTGTCCCGAAAGTATCAACTGTGCAAACTTTTAAATTATATTGGCATTGGCTTGATACTTTCAGGATGGACTTCGTACGTCTGTTTACAGAAAGGTTTACTAATTCAGAAGTTCCCCCACATATTTCCTCCAAAACACTGCTCCATCTCCTTAGGATAACCCCACTCTGACTTTTGACACTGGGGATTTGCTCTACTGTTACCAATTTTCTATAAATGCAAAATCGTACAGTATGGGAGTTCTGCTCTCTCAGCTACTATCCTGTGCTCATGTGTTTGGCAGAAGATCACACACACACACAAAATGGATGACCAGTCTCATGGTCTCTGAGCACACAGCTGGTGAGCTCCCAGGGGAGTAGGCATGCTTGCCCAAGTCTTGATTCTTCTAGGAAGAGGACATTTATGGTCCACCATTTTTTAACCCAAGTTGAATGACTTGGCTACTCCATGACTACTTGGATTAGTTTCCTGTTGGTGCTTAACAAACTACAACAAGCCTGTGACTTGACACAAAATTATTATCTTATAGTTCTAGAGGTCAGGATCCCAAAAGGGTCATACTGGGTTAAAGTCAACATCAATAGGATTGTGTTCATTTGGAGGCTCCTTGGTTCTCATGCTACATACTGTCCCTGGTGGATGCCTTTTACTCTCCTGCCCTCTGGTCCCAACTCTACACTGATGGATTTCAAATCTCTACCTGTGTTCTGTCCCCTCTTCTGAACTTGATACCTGCATCTCAACTGCCTATCTAACACCACCTCTTGAATATCCACGCCCATCTTGAACCCAGATACCTCATATAATGAATGCAAGGTTATCCCTCCTCTGCTTACCCAGCTCACAAACTGGCCCTGCTCTCCACCTAATTACTGAAAGCCAATCTCCTAAAAAACCTTGATGTTTATCTCTTATTTTACTTTTAAACCCAATTATTTATCTCACCCTGTCCCATTCTATAGCCGTAGTATTTTCTGAATGTATTTACTTCTCTCTATCTCTACTGTGATTGCTCTAGATTAACCTTTCTAATTTTTGCCTAGGTTACTCTACCAGTAGCCCAGTCTTGGTCTTGCCGTGTTCCACACAGTAGCCCATGTGGTCTTGCTAAAGCAAAAGCCAGTCCTCTGGTTTCCTAATAGAGAGTTAATGCTTCAAAGATAGGCCTGGTGCCTTGTTCATGCTTGTGCCCCTGATACCTAGCACAGAGCCTGTAATAGGAAGTGCTTAATAAATACATATACTTGAATGTACCTCTTCCCTCCCCGTCTGTTACAGGTTCTTCTTTCACATCCCCTCAGGCTTTCACTGGTTCTGAAAGCCTCTACCCTGACTCAGGCTTCCCTTCTCTCAACTCTATGATTTGAGAGCTTCTTCTTTCCAAGAGAATGGATCTCTGCCTTAATCGCAGTGCATGGTCCATAGCAGATTTCTAATGGATGTTTGATGAATAAATGCATTCTTACATGAACAAATAAGTGGAGCCACAGGGCTGTCAGAGAACATTTTCTGGAGGACGCAAGCATGCGTAGCCTATTGGTAGCTTCCAATGGAATTTTTGTAGTGTAGGAAATGAACAGCTGATTGGGGCCAGCAGGGATTTGGAGAGCATATCTGGTCCATTCCTTTGGTTCCAGGCAACTTTGCTCCAAGTAAGGCAAGTCCATAGAAATTCAGTGAACGTGGGCAATGATTTAACCCTTGTCGAAAACTGCACAGTAGCACATTAAAGATGAAACAACTTGATGATAAAATAAACTCCTCAGCTTTCACCCTAGTTTTCATTTCTACCTTAGTCTTTCCCAAGCCTAAAAGCCATGGAACCCTTCCTTTTAATGATGTCGCCTTACATCCTGCTGATCTGGTGTTCCCATTGATATCCTTTGGGTGCTGTTAGCTTAAGCAAACTTTTACCTTTTGTGTGTGATCCAACTTTACAAGGTGAAGAGACTTCATTTCAATGACTATTTTCCCTGCTGTATGAACTGATCATGTTCAAAGGAACCTTCAAATGACATATTTTTTTAACCTGCCAGCACAGAAGCAGGTTTTAACATTCCCTTTGTTAAAGTAAGCCTTGCCATTCGTTCGAGGGGAGGAAGAAAACAGAGGTAATTACACAGTGATGGGAACTGTTCTTTTCCCCCCGCTGAACGCCAATGTCAGTCTCCTCGAACAAAGGTGCTATTGAAATTGTGAATCATAAAATTGAGTTTCCAACTTTGGTGCTCCAGCTGGGCTCAGTAGGAAAGGGTCCCTGGGAGAGAGGAAGGCATTTTTAGCCAAAAGTCCCTGATTGGGTCTCTCAAGGACTTCATGCAGCTCTTCTGCATGCCATTTGTCCGTGTCACAAACGTACACAGAGCCTCCATTCTGCTAGGGGCTGGCAATATCCAGATTAACAAAACCCATTTGTGGCCCCCCTGCACGAGTGAACATGGACTACGCCATTATTGCTCTCATTTTTAGGGCACTCATTGTGAACCTTGAACCATGGACCATGGACCATGCCCGTGCTTTCATTGTCTTGGTAAATCCTCACAGTTACCTGGGAGATGGTTTACATAACTGTATTGTGATTCTGAAAATGGAGGCTAAGGGATTTTTGTCATAGGTTACATTTATTAGGGGACAGTGTCCAGTTTCAAATCCAGGCGATACCCACTCCATGACTCATGGCTCTCACAAGAGGACAACGTGACATTATTGGCAGAAAGTGTAATGGTTTAGCTTTTGCTAAGGGTCAAAGGTGGGCTGGTGTAAAACAGCCATCGAGTCCTTTGAGCCTGTTTTGTCCGGAGCTGTCACTCAGCTGGCAGCAGCAGCAGAAGAACCTGTTTATCCTATCTCAAGCCTCATGCAAATTCCGTTGTCGCCACGTTGATTTTGTGAAGAAGGACATTTCCTGCTGCAGTGATTAGATAGACAGACACATGTAACTCCCATCAGCCAGAATTTAGCTCTGTGCTTTGCTGGTAAGTTTGGAAATAAGCTTGCAGACTAGCATTGTCCCTTTTTTTTTTTTTTGCAGTGGGAAAATAATTCAGGGCTCTTTGGTTTTCATTTCCTTTCAGCTACATCATTTTCTTTGAGAGGTGTCTATGGCTCTGTTCCAAGGCAGACGGTATTATCCTCATTTGTAACTGGCAGAACTCAGGCCCAGAGGCACCTAAGAACCCAGTTGCACCCCATAAACACCTCCATCTTAGTACCTACTAAGTGGTATGGTATACTTTTCTGGTTATCTAGCTCTTTTACCCAAGGCAGTGAGAGTATCTTGAGGGCAGAAGCTATGTCTTTCACCTGTATTTTCCGAAGCTGTGGCAGAGTCTGGAATATATCAATGTGTAATATATTTAAAAAATGATTCCTTGCTGGCCCTGGCTGGCAGCACAGTGGATAAGGTGCCGGCCTGAGAACCCAAAGGTCGCTGGTTCAATTCCCAGCCAGGGCACATAACCAGGTTTCAAGTCAAATCTCCAACCAGGTCTGTAGCTGGAGGCAGGTGAAAGGTAACCATACATGGATGTCTCTTTCCCTCTCTGCCTCTCTCTGGAAATAATAAATAAAATATTTTAAGAAAAGAAAGAGAAAGAAAGAAAGAAAAGAGAAAGAAATGATTCCTTGAATGGGATCTGGGATTCTGAGTACTGCTGCATTTTTACCTCCAGCCCTGAACACACCCTGCAACTCAAGACTTGCACAGCTAAATGCCACCTGGATGTTGTAGGCACAGTTGCGGTAGGCAACATACAGATAACATGATTTCCCTCAGCGAACCTGCTTTCCCCTGAGGTTTGTCACCCCAATAAGTAGCTTCAGAGCTTTCCATAGCAGAAATGAGTTATCCTTGATTCCTTTCTTCCTGCTGCCTTCCAGATCTGCTCGGTTACCAAGTCCTCTTGAATGTATGTTTAAAACATATCCAAAAATTATGTTTAAAACAGATCTATTTCCTCCAACTTCCTCATTTTTACCCTAGTCCAAGCCACCGTCTTCTCTTACTCAAACCACTGCAAATGCTTTCCTCATCAGTCCACCTTCTGCTCTTGTCCAGTGGTCCATTCCCCACAGAGCACTAAGTAATCTTTTAAAAAGGCAAATAAGACCAATTCCTTTTGCTGGGCTTTATTGCTACTGAAAAACAAACAAGCAGACTCAAATTTGTTTTCTTGACTTGTAAAACCCTTTATGACCGGCCTTCATCATACTCTTTGACTGTCTACGTCTCTTCTTGCACTAATCCATGTACCCGCCATGCTAACCTTCTTGATAGTCCTTAAAATTTCAAAGATCACAGCCCATAGGGCCTTTACACTGGTTATTCCCTCAGCCTGGAGTGTGTGGCCCCTTCATCTTCTTTTTTCTACTCATCCAAATCCCAGCCTAAATGTGACCTCTTTAGAGAGGGTAGTTCTTCCACTCACTTCTGGCAAATGACCTATTTTAAGAGTCTCTTTGGAGACAGCACCTATCCTGATCTTCTTTCTTTTGGTCCACCTTTCTACCTTCAGGACTACACACTCCAGCAGAACAGGACTATGTCTCTCCATTTCCTTGCTGTGTTCCTTGTACAGTGCTTGGGAGACAGTATGGGCCCCATGAATATTTATGCAGTGGATCTCAGAGGTGTCACTGTACTCTGTTCTATGGTAACTGTTGGTGTTTCTGTCAGCATAAGTGGTGAGGGACTAGAAGGATATTGTCTAAATTCTTGAACAGCCTGGGATGACATGCACTATTATCTCCTATTTTGTCAGAGGAGGCAACTGGCATTCAGGGAATTTAAGCCACTTTCTTAAGTTCTGTAGGACATAGTGACCAGTTAGACCTGGAAGGTGATGGGGAGAAAGGAATCAAGGATAATTCAAATTTTGGTTCAAGAAACCATGGAGCTACTCCCTGAGATGGGAACATCTGAGGGAGAGCATTTGCGAAAGAAAATCAAGAACTCTGCTTTAGCAATATTATTCTTGTGATGCCCCAAATACCCTCTGCATCCTGGCAAGAGGGTCAAGCTTTGAGCGCCTGTCTTTAAATTCCAAACATCATGCTGTTTTTCCCAACCATGTTTGGAATTTTTGTAGTCGCTTTCCTGCTCTGTAACTAGGATACCTCATCTAAGCAATTTTCCATACATCTTAGAGAGGTGGTGGGCCATGCGTTTCTGCAGGCTGGAGATAAGAAAGCTAGAGTTCCAACTGGGAAGTGTAAGTGATACCCCTCAAGAGGAGGCCAAAAAGGCAGTTTGCTTTGTATTCTGATGGTTGATAAAGGGGGCCTTTGAAGGCTAAGGGGAAGAAGCGAATTTTGTAGTCAGAATGGGGAAGAGGGATCACACAGGAAGGGTGACCTTCCCCTAAGTCCAGGTCTCTGATAATCACCTTACCCACTCATGTGGACAGGGCTTTATGTTTCCAAAGCATTTCACATAGTTGACCATGTGGGAACCTCACACCGACTTGCAAGTTGGGATGTGTTATTCCTGATCTTAAAAAAGGGGTCAGAGGATTAAGAGCATTAAGTATTTGTGTAAGGTTAGAGAGTTATGGGTGAGATGGAGCAAAGCCAGTGTTCCAGTGACAGGTCCAGGCTCCACAGGCTGCTCCTTGCATGGAAACCCTGTGGCCACTCTTCCCAGTGCCCCTGCAGAGGACCCCATTCCGCCTTCCCTTCTACTTATCTTTCTAGTTAGCCTACCCCCATTCTGGAGTTCACTTTCTTGCCAAAGTAGCTACAAGGCCTTGGATCCTCCATATGTGTCTGTTGAAGAGTTAACTACCAGTCCAGCTTCAGGACAGATTATTGGGGAAGAACATCAGTTGGGTTAGTTGGAGGAATGTGTGTTGGATGTTCATACCACTTACAGCTCTATTTCTTGTGCTCGAAACTGATGGTTCTCCCACTTTAAGGGGCATAGGCATCACGTGGAGAGCTTCTGAAAACTCAGATTACTGGGTCCCATCTACCAGAGAAGCTGATTGAATAGGCCTTATGGGTAAGACCTGAGAATTTTCGCTTCTTCATAACGTGAAGACCACTTTGAGTAGCCCTGCTCCAAAGCTGGACCTGCTGCCCTCCATGGTGAAGGTCAGGTCCAGTCAATATCCTCAGCTGGTATTGGTAGAAGTGCCTGTTGGTACAATTTCTCCAGGGGGAGTAAGTGGCAATTTCAATTAAGATCTAAAAAGTGTGCTTTGAGCAATAGTTCCACTTCTGGGAATTTTCTCTTAAGGGCATAATTAAGAACATTAGAAGAAAATTGGAAACAATTGAAGTATAAAAATATCAAAAGAGATTAAATGATGCTATCTGAGGTCTGTCCCGAAAGTATCGGCCCTGCAAACTGTTTGTTATACCGATACTGGCTTGATACTTTCTGGACAGACCTTGTATGTCCTTTCAGTTGAAAACCAGACATCTTCAAAATATTAGAAAAGGTGGTGACAACATAATAATATGTGAGAACCATTAGTAAGACTTCATTTTGTTGTGTATTTTCAAAAAACATTAATAATGATGGGATATCAGTTCATTCTTTCTTGTGATGAAGGTGTTTTCTACGTTTTGTTTGCTATAAGCAAATCTTTGCATCATTAAAAAATACTTGTCTAAAATCAGCATAAAAGGGCACCTCTTTAAATGAGAGCTTAGTTCGCCCGTTTAGGAACTTTTTCTGGATCTGCCATCTTGGTGGAAGCAGGAGTTTCTTGGCGTGGAGGGCCAGGTGTTGTCAGAGGCAGTTCCAGTCCCAGTTAATGGAACCTCAGCTTTCTGGCTGGTTACTCTTTATCTTGAGTCCACTCTCAGCTCTGACGTGAGCTGTTCTTTCCCGTGGAGCTGATGTGCCAGGCTGGTTTCAGGGGAGGTAAGCACTTCCAAAGTAAACATTAACTGGGTCAGGTGTCGTTTCAAAGTCATCTTGGGTAAACTGTGTTCATCTCCTTTGGAACTTTACAATTAGTTGGTCAATATTAACCAGCAATGATTGTTTGATCAACATTTCAACGGAGATTATTGACTCTTGTTTGATGATTTTATAAAAATAAGCAAGAAATTAGAATCTGCTTTTTCCACACACAAAAAAAATTGCTACTGATAATAAGCTCTTTATTAGGCATGGCATTGTAAGTACGAGCTTCAGCAATTCATCGGGACTGTTAAAATGAGTAATATTGCCTCCAGTTGGTTGAACTGAACTGTAGGCTAATATCTTTATTTTGAAAAGTTTCAAGAAGTAAGTATTGGTTTGTTAATCACTAAAAATATATAAATATTTTTATATTTTAAAAAATATAATAAATATAAGGCCCTGGCTGGTGGCACAGTGGATAAGCAGCCGGCCTGCAAACCCAAAGGTCACTGGTTCAATTCCCCAGCCAGGGCACATAACCAGGTTGTAGGCCAGGTCTCCAGCCAGGTCTGTAGTTGGAGGCAGGTGAAAGGCAACCATACATTGATGTCTCTCTCCCTCCCTGTATCTCTTCCCTTCCCTTCTCTCTAAATATAATAAATAAAATCTTAAAAAAAAAAAAAAAAAAAAAAGAGCCCTGGCTGCTGGCACAGTGGATAAGGCTCCGGCCTGTGAACCCAAAGGTCGCTGATTCGATTCCCAGCCAGGGCACATAACCAGGTTGCAAGCCAGGTCTCCAGCCAGGTCTGTGGCTGGAGGCAGGTGAAAGGCAACCATACATGGATGTTTCTCTCTCTTCCCCTCTTTCTAAAAATAATAAAATGAAATCTTTAAAAAAAATATATATATATATATATATATATATATATATATAATAAAATAAAATGTGAACTTGTTAAGAAAGAGTGTGCTTGCAGCAGGAAAAGTGCCCCAGGTAGGTGGAAAATTGAGAATCTGGGGATGGACATGCAGAACCTGAGAGTAATTTGTTATGATTAAAAAATTGTTTTAGGGATTTCCTTAGTTTCTCAATTTGTGAATTGTATGGATTTTGAAGTCAAACATTCAAATTAGTGTTAGGTTTATCAGCTCTGTGACTTGGGGGAAAAAACCCTCAATCGTTTTGAACTGCAGTAATCTTATTTGCAAAAAAGAAAATCTAGAAACTTACATTAAATAGGTCTCTGGTCAGCAAATGTTTGTTTATCATAATGATATTGGTAGTAATGCAAAATCATGGTGAACCTTTCACCCATCATACAGGTTTAATTCTACTTGCCACCTAATGCATTTATACATATTATTTTCATTATGAGTAATAGGTAACATTTAATTGGAAAATAGTTAAACAGAAAAATCCTTTTAATTTCACCATTATAACACAATTACTAACAGATAATTTTTTAAAAGATTTTATTTATTATTTTTAGAGAGAGGGGAAAGGAGAGAGGCAGAGAGGGAGACAGATATCAATGTATGGTTGCCTTTCACCTGCCTCCAGCTGCAGACCTGGCTGGAGACCTGGCTTGCAACCTGGTTTTGTGCCCTGGCTGGGAATTGAACCAGTGATCTTTGGGTTTTCAGGCTGGTACTTTATCCACTGTGCCACCAGCCAGGGCTTAACAGATACTTTTTATAATGAATTCAGCAAGGTGAGAAAAATGGTTTAAAAACTCCCAGTTTCTGATTGGAGATGGATGAGAAATCTTTTTTATTTCCCTTTAACATTGAATTCCTTGATTCCATCGACCTGGCACATTTAATTTGGAGAGATCCAACTTTAAAGTATTTTTGAGGTTTACCTCTAAAAAAAAATAACAAAATATTATTTAAAATATTAAACCTTAAAATTGATCTTTTATTGGAGGCCATTGAAGATGTAACTTTTTTCATTCACTGACTTAGTCATTTGACAAAGTAATGACCTATGTAATTGGAAGCAAGCAGGGAACTGGGGATACAGGGTTGTACCACTATAACAAAAATTACACTTTCTGCCCTTGTGGGAATTAAAACCTGATTCAGGAGACAGACTTTAAAGAAACAATCACATACGTAAACCCAGAGTTCCAAAATGTACTAAGGATTTATAAGGAAAAATAGAGAGTTCTAGGACAAGGTGTAACTGGGAGCCTAATTTAATTGGGTAGTGGAGAAAATCTTTGGGGTAATATTTATGATGGAGGGTGGGTTGAAGTTCATCAGCCTAAGGAATGGGATGGATGGGGGTTACATCCACGGAGCAAGAGTGTCGCATAAAGATTTGGAATTGAGAGATAACTTAGTGTATTTGAGGATATGGAAGAAGAATGGGATAGCTAGAGCACAGGATAAAGCTGGGGTGTCAGCCAGGGCCACCACATGGAGAGAGGACTTTGCTGGTGATGGGTTTTGATTGGACAAGTGGCCCGATGTAATCTACATGCTCAGAGACTCTCTGTTCACCTGGAGATTGGATTAAAGGAAGCAGGAGACAAGCGTAGAAGGAGGGGGAAGAGTTAGAAGGTTCCTAGATTAGTCCAGAAAGAAGATGATCATGTCTTGACTTAGAGACGTGGTCAGTAACAGGTCAGTAACCAGCGGGAAAGTCGGGGATTTGAGTATTTGGAGAGCCATCTTGATAGGAATCTGTGAAAAGCTGAACATGGGGACCAGGGAGAAGGGGGGTGAGGAAAGTTTCTCAGGTTTCTGGCTTCAGAAACTTGATGGGTGGCATTCCCTATCACTGAAACAGGAGACAAAGAGGGGGAATTGGAGGTTAGATGAAGCTCTCCATTTGTTTGGAAAAAGTTGATTTTGAGCTGGATGTGGGGCATTCAAGTGAATATATCAAGAAGGTGGTTGAATATACAAATAGAACAGTTGCATATCTCTCGTTTCTTTTGATGAATCTGAGAACCAACACGCTTCTCTACTGCTTTAGTACTTTGCGGCTGTTTTTATGTCTAATAACATCTATGAGACAGTAGGGTACTGTTTTTGTGTATTATCTTATTAGGACTGATACAGGATGAAACATTCCCTAATTGTAGTGGAGAAAATTGAGATTGAGAAAAGTTAAACATCTGGGATAGGGCTCAGATTTGGAACTAGGTAAAATCTACCAATAATCAGTGGAACAAGAATTCAGATCAAGGTCTTGTTCTTTTCAAATCTTATGCCATTGTTGCTGTGTCCTCCCTTCCTTCCCTCCTTCCTTCCTTCCTTCCTTCCTTCCTTCCTTCCTTCCTTCCTTCCTTCCTTCTACCCATTTATTTTTCTATCTCCCTAGAAATAGTTATATTCTAAAGAATGGAAGGGCAGTTAAATCATTAACCCCTTCACGGTATAGATGAGAAGATTGAGGTCCAGTGAAGAGAAATCTCTAGCCCAGAGGTGCTCAGTGCTGGTTAAAATTCTGCTTCTGCTCACTGCCTCTGCCCCTGGTTTCCAGAATCAGTTCTCCTCATCTCGGGGCCTCCTCAGGGGATGGCTGTGCCACCAGCTGAGAGAGAACAAGCCAGGGCTCCCCGGGTAGCGCCTGCATCTCTGTCCAGCATGTCTCCCTCGTGGGGCTCCCCTCTGAAGTCCTTCCAAGCGAAAGCTCCGGTGGGAGTCTGTCAGCCATCTCCCCTGCTGCTGGGACAAGATAATGATTGAAGGGAAACTCAGATGAGGGTTTCAGAAAATTGTGGTTTGATTGAGAGGAGGAGAAGGAGGACATGCCAGGCCTCCAGGCAGCACTAGGCATCTGGCCCGGGGCACCTCTGCAGGAGCTGTGGCGCCACGCAGTCTGAGAACAGGCCCCATTCCTGACTTGAATCCACCCCAATCCTCCACGATAAGGAATGAAAAGGAGTAAAAAAGGAAAGGGTAAAAAGACACATCCCATGTTCATTTTATTTTATAGTCAATGCATTTAACCCATGAGTCAAATGGATACCAATAAGCTCAATGCTTCTGTGTCCTGGCTGATGGCTAGAGTTCATTTTATCAAGTGCCTGCCACCCGCTAGGCATTTCTGGGACACGAGGGAATCGAGGCAGAAGACAAGTTGCTCTGGGAGGTGGTTCTGGGCTTCCCATTTAGTCATTTTATCCCACTCTGCTCTCCGCTCATCAGACCGCAGGCTGGTCTCACTTTGGTCACTCCCTCTGGCCACAGGCCTTGGCTGAAGGTCCTGCAGCGCCCTGGCCTATCGTTTTACTATTGAAGGACCCTTCAAGATGTCATCTCAAGGAATGACTACCCAGCCTCCAGAGCACGCCTGGACGCCTCCTTGATGAGGGTGACGCGTGAGACTGTGAAAACCACTTGTTGACGTCCCCTTGGAAACATGACAAGAGCTGTCCAGCATTGGGGAGAGCAGCTCACTGGCTCAGGAGGAAGCAGAGCTTGGGGACAAAAGGCATGTGGGGACTTGGCAGAGGCCACAGCACATGCAGTCCAGCTTTGGAGACAGAGCAGAGCCTCTCTAGTCCCGGCATCAGGACTGTGGGCCAAACCATTCACCTCCATGGTGCTCAGTTTCTCCCTCTCTCCCGCAGAAACACCTCCGTCCTCTCCAGGTTGCTAGGGCAACGTAAACAGATGATTCTAAAGCAAAGAGCACGCAGCAGGTGCGCCCTCCCCACACCCTTTGTCAATTTGGGATCTCAGGAAAGCAGCTGCCAAATCGGCATGAAAGGAGCCAGAGGTTCATTGGGAGCACGTGGCTGCAGGTGAAAAGAAGAGGGAGCGGGACAGGTGCAGAAGGGCTCAGACTGCAAGCAACGTGGGCCTGGCCCGTGGGAAGCGGAGTGGGAAAGAGGGAGCCTTGGATCACATCCTAGCTCTGATGGAGTCTCAGTGGCAGGTAGAGAGCCCCCAGTGAAGACTGGGAGCCAGAGGGTGCTGGGTGGGCAGAAACGGCCTGGGTCTAGTCTATGCACTGGATCTAGTCATTCCTGGGATCATCTGGGGTGCATGGCTTCTGTGTGACCACTTGGTCCCTCCACATGGGGTGGCAGCTAGAGGCTTCCAGCCCTCACAGTAGGTTCTCCAGGGCGGGGACATCTGAGCAGCGTGTAGGCAGGGCAGCCACCACTTCCTTCTTTCCGTGTCCCTGCTACATGCTCAAGACTTCTATGGCCCGTTACATCCATCTGCTAAGTCTGCATAACCGAACACCGCAGGCTCGGTGGCTTCAGCCAGAGAAATTGGTTTTCTCACAGTTCTTACCTAACCACGAGGGCAGAGGGCTGGAGGGCACTTCCCTCCCTAGCGCAATTGTTGTGCAGAGCCAGCAGCCATCCTCTGGACTAGAAAACGGCTCTGGAGTGACTTTTCTGGCTGCTGGCTCTCTCCAGCTGGGGCACCCTCCACCCCGACACTTCTTTTATATGGGGTCTGTCAGAGGGGACATGTGGCCGAGAAGTCAAGGGGATTGAGGCGCTATCCTGATTCCGAAGGTGAGGGGAGGTCATGAAGCAACAGAGAAAGGGGTGGGTGGGTGGGTGGGGGGAGAGACAGCAAAGGATGTGTGACTGACAGAGAGTGAGCGCAGAGAAGACAGAGACAGCCATTACTACAGGATTAATGATGAATACAGGATTTAAATGAAATATTCATGAAAGAAATTGGAGCTGTAGACAAACCCAAATGCCTGTTGGCTAACCCCCACCTCCCCTTCCGGCTCAACACTGAACTCTTTGGAGATTCCTGACCTCCGTGGTCATTACATGGAAATAATTGGAAGACAACTAGGAGGAGAAGCTGGTTCCTGTGATGGTGTTCGGCTCCATGAGAAACGTGCCCACTAATCAGCTTGGGTAACTCCCCGGCTTCTACAAGAGTGAGGCCCATCAGAGAAGACTCTTGGCACCTGGGAGATGCCCCAGACAGCTTCTCCCGTCCTCTGGGCTCTGTTCGTGGTCAGTCCCCACGTGCTTCCTGAAGCAGATGAAAACATCCGTGAGTCTGCCCGGTCTGCATCCCTGCAGAGCTCAGTGCTGTAAGTAACGAAACTCCATGCACCCAGGGGTACTGCCATTTGCCGTGTGACCAGCCCCATGCCAACAGGGTGATTGC
The DNA here is from genome assembly GCA_004026585.1 of Noctilio leporinus. NCBI lineage: Eukaryota > Metazoa > Chordata > Mammalia > Chiroptera > Noctilionidae > Noctilio > Noctilio leporinus. Next base: position 156,058 of record PVIW01001371.1, on the reverse strand, counting down.
ACCGTTTCTCCAAGCCTCCCCTCTGGCGTCCCCATGTGCATACGAACACTGTCTCGCTGATAGTGTTACCCTGGAGGACTGGAGGAGGGATGTGATGCAGGCCTCCAGGCTTGGCATGGAGGACTTGATGCTTCTCCTCCACTTCCTGACGCCTCCCTCTTTATCTCCTGCTGGCAGGGGCTGAAAGTCATACCACTGCGAGATCCGGCCCCCTGGGTAGTGATGCGAAAGCTGGTGATTGGGAATTGGGGTCCTTTCCTGCTCCCCCTATAGCCATGGATGCATGGGAGGGGTTTGCCCGCGGAGAAGTTGGGTGTGTGTGCAGACTTTCACACCTCCTCCCACACCTCCATCAACCTGCCCGAAGGGCTGTTTGTTTTCCTGCTGAAGTTCCGCGTGGGCAAAATTGCTGCTTTTGCCTGGTTTCTAAAGTCCTCTATTTTCTCATCGCTGCAGGAGCCAGGGGGTCAATACTTTTACTGTAAAAATAGCTTGCGCTGTCAGTTTTTCATTATCATGATGTCTTAAATGATCTCCTTACCTTCCTTCCTTAGGCTTCTGATCTGTTTTCTTATTTACAAAGGAGATGATCACATGTATTTTTGGGGGGCCATCTGGGGGCCAAGGGGGGGACTTTCTAACCGTTAAACCTATTCAAATGTCAGGTGCTGTGACAGCCTGTGTGCCATCTTCCCTTAGTTGGCAAGCTCTGGAAAGATAGGACTTATCTCCACCTTTTGACTGCTGCGTACCCAATGGATGTACAAAATAGACACACAGTAGGTGCTCAGCTAACATTTTCTGAACAAATGACTGGCTCGTGGTCTTCAGGGGTTAATCGTCACTACCTCATGTCTATTCTCATTTTTTAAAGCATTTAAGCTGTGGCTGTGAACATCTCTATTCTATTCCCTCAAAACACAACTTTCAGCCCCTATCCTAGCTTCTGAGCTTTAGTTCATGGATAGGTCAGCAGTTCAGAGGTTAATCTGGGCCAATAAACACCAGACGGTAGGACTTGCAGGAGACAAATGAGTTGAGATTGGACCAGCACAGGCTCAACACAGATGAAACACCTGTGCTGTTCTCAGGACTAGGAGGGGTTCTGTCTCATTTCAGGGCAAGGATAGAGGTCCTTCCAAATCAGCAATGGTCTAAAAAGGAGGTGCAATTGTATTTACAAAGAGGTACGTGTGTGATGGGCCAAGGATGGCGGGGCACAATTCGACTTTTGTAGGCATGTGGTCCCATCTTACCAGCAAGAGCTGTATATGTATACATTTCCCATGATACCTCTTATGTCCTATAGCTAAGACACATCTTTCTGTTTAAAAGGCTGGAAGAGCCGACTCTCTGTGGGTGTTCAGTAGAGTTGATTGATTAAAGGATTACATGCAGGAGACAGCTTATTCCCTTTCCCTGATTCGTCTCCTCTTTCTAGCCCTTAATGCTCTCTAACATGCCATCCATTTTCTTTATTTATCTTGGGTATTGCATGTTTTTTCCCCAAATTTGTAAGCTCCATGAGATCAGAGATGTGATTCTTTTTTGTTTGTTTGTTTTGTTTTACTCTCTGCTATATGCCCAGGATTAGAACAGTGCCTGCCACATATTAAGTATGCACTAATTATTGTTTGTTTATTTAGTTAAACAACTAATTTTCTACATAAGTGGTCTTACTATTTATGTAAAGTAAAACCAAATAACATTTGAATGCATCTTTTTTTTCTCTAATGGAAATGCCTTAGAATATATTATCCAATCCCCTGAGTTCCTAAACAGAGCTTAAATAATAACAGGTAACCTTTTGAACAGTTATTTCACTTAGCAAAAAGTGTGTCATTTGATTTACTCATTTGATCCTTGTCATACGCTTTTTCTATAGAGGAGGAAAATGAAGCACAGAGAGGGTAAGTGACTTATCCAAAGTCACGCTGCAATTAAGGTACAGACCTGGGATTTGAACCCAGGCAATCTGGCCTCAGAGCCTGAGGGCTTAACCATCATGCTGTATTGTTTCTGAACATGAGTTAGGTCATCTGCAAAGAGCCAGTATCTCCACACTGAAGTCCAGATCTTCTGTCACAGTGACTCCCTCCAGGAATACTGAGATAGGGGAAGCCCCTGGCCACACGGACCACAGAGTATTGCAGTTTCTACTGGACATTCCTTTTCTTTCATTGTTAGCTGTTACTAGGAGACATTGTCCTGGTGCATCCATGCTTCTGGTCTGCTATCTCCACATGAAAACCAGATCATGAAGATCTTATTTTAAGCTCCAAGGGGATTAGTCTGCTAAATCTTACTAGCAAGCTTCTGGAGAACTCTCTAAATCGTAGAAAAATCAATAAACTCTGAAGTGCAACCTCTCCACAGATGGAAGACATTGAGACAATGGTTTCCCCACAGCCTTTGAGGACAGAGGTGTTTTGGTTTCAGGAGTCATGACCTCATCAAGCGCCATTGTTTGTGTTGCCCACGACCCTTTATCCCAGAGCTATGACTGTGTTCATAGTTAACATTAAGAGTGTGTGTGTGTGTTTCTGTTGCCATAAGCATGGTCACCGGTCTATTCTCATTGTGTTCCACAAAAGAAGTGACCGGTACCAGCAGGTTGGTGTGGCACTTGCATCTTATTCATGAGACACCATGAGACACAAAGCTCTCCCTTCCCTCTTAATAAACCAGAAGAGAATTTTCATCTTGGAGATGCATCAGGTTTTAAGAATTCCGTATGTATAAACAAGTCTGTACTAAGGCAAATTGTAGATGTTGAAACAATATGGTTTGTTGACCTGATTAAAGGTAGTAACGTGCATGGGCTTTGAGGTGGTCAAAAAGTATTTGCCCTTGTATTTGAATTTGTGGCTGAAAGGTGGCAGAAACCTATTGTCTATATAGATTATGCATGGTTATATGAACCAGCTCACTATCTTGACCATATAAAATCCATTCCCCAGCCAATAAGTAAAGCACATAAAATCTAGGATAAGATAGATCTATAGTCATTTATTTAATTTCTAGGCATTGTTTTTTGTCTTCTTAAGAAATAAATATTGACAAGTATGGAAAGTAATTCAATGATCATGATCATCAATTTTTTTCACTAGTCAGAATTGAAGATCCATCTTATAGGTAACATTTTTAACACTTATTCCACATTGGGTAAAGCGTGGTTGTAAAAATGTGGGAAACCTCTTGGACAGACTTCTTCCTTCCTTGATATTGGAAAAGCCAGCCTTGGGGAAACCCGTAGATAGTCCCTCTCTTACTCTGGGATCTTACTCCTGATTTCCACTTTCAAACTTTTAGTTCATCAAATACTGCTTCCTCCATGAAGTCTTTCTGATTCCTCCTAAAACGTGTGCTTTTCCCCCAAATCCACCTGGCTGTACTCTCCTGTGGCTTTGACCCTATTCTGCCAGGTACCAAAGTTCTCTAAGGATGTGCAATGTGCCATGAGCAACAGATTTAGAGTCAAAGACATTGGCTTGACTTTTCCCAGGCCCACAGGGGTAGGTGGCACTAATTACAGTCTTATCCACCTCAGGAATCTTATGTGACACAATCAGGAAGCATACAGATAGCACTTGGTTCACTGGAAGCATAGTTTACAAAACTTATTACTGTCACTGGTGTGCACACACTTCGAAACAAGTGCTAGGCTGAGTTCATCTCTGTGTTTTCTCTGACACCTTGAACATTGCCTGGGAACTGGTAGTCTTACTGGATGCATGTCAGACAAATATTTCAGGGAGACAACCAGCTGCCTCCTTGGTCTCCACATGGCTTGGAGACCTCTCAAGAGCACTTTCTTCCAGACGCTGAAACAAGGGCTATTCAGGCCCTCGGTTGGTGCTAGATTCTTTCAGGCCAATGTGGCATGACGAATCTTCCCAGTGGCTGAAAGGAGATGAGACTGATGGAGGCACTGTTGCCGGGCCAGAGGAAGGTGTTTTTTAAATCTACCATAATGTGACAAAATCCTTGATCATAAGGTCAGCAGACCCAAAGTCAGACAGGTGAGGCATGTGCTCTCTGTGGGGCAGAACATCTCTTGGGCAGGTTCAAGCCCCACATGATGACTCTGCCTGGTGGTTCAGCACTTCGGAAAGGAAGGCTGCACTTGGGAAATGACAGCACCATTTCCATGGCAACAGACTGTCTGGTGTCAGACAAACAGAAATGTGGGCTCCATGAGCCAGCTCTATATTTATGTGATGCGTATCGTCCTGCCTCTCCTGCTGCCTCCCACCCTGAGGAGGGCTTGATCTCTCATCAGACATCCTTCTCTGTCCCAGTGGTGCCAGTGTAGAAACCATGCCATTTCTATCAGTGTTTTCACCTTGAGAGGTTGGGTGCACTGCTTTTGCTTTGCACACTTTTTTTTTTGGTCATCTGAATGGAGCTGTTACAGGATTTCCTTGCAAACAGATCTTGCTGGATTTTTAGGCAGGTGACACAGGGATGATGAAGGAGGCAGCTAAGACCTGGGTCTTGGTCTCATAGGGAATGTGGCACTGCCACCTACCCACCACCTTGCTGCAGCCTGAGGGGAGTGGGGGATGTGTAGTCAGAAGACCTAGATGGACCTTTGACGGCAGAAGGCTGGCCAGGCAGGTGGCACTGGGCACGGGGCTGGTCTGTCCTGCTCAAGTCCCAGGCTCCCTGATGCTGTAGGCATCTTCCTGCAAGTGGCAGTCCTTGACAGAGAAGCTCTGCTCTCACTTGGAGGTGCCAACTTCTGATGCTCTCCAAGGCTTTCCACCATGACCTGTGCCTGGGAGATCTCAAACCAAAAACTTTGCTCTGGGCTTTTTTCCTGGCCCCAGGCTTCTTTACAAACCACCAAGTCCTGTAGTATTGCTTCTTAGAATTTAACTCTTTCTGGCTCATTTCTTTCTGCCCAAACTATAGGCCAAATACACCAAGAGAAGCCCCAGCACCCCTGCCTTGCCCTGCACCTCAGAGGCAGGGAGCCTAAAACGGAAGTGCTTTCCACCACTGTTGGCCAGCAGAATGCCTGCAGGGAACATGTAGATAAACATTTTAAAAAGTGAGCTAGCAGTGACTAAAATGGTTACACAACTCAGTGAATACACTGAAAATTATGCAGTTGCATACTTTGAGTGGGTGGATTGTATGGTATATGAATTATATCTCAATAAAGCTGCTTAAGAAATGAATTCATAGAAAAATACAATCATATAAAACTAGTGAGATCAGAGTTTTAGAATAAATGCATTTAGTTGAACCCTGAATGAATTTAGAGAAAAATATTGTATACACCCTAGAACAGGTAGTATGTAGGTGTGATCATGGAAGTTAAGGAAAACCTGTTCCAGTGGACAGCTTAGGTGTCCACTCTGGTCTTTCTTAAGCTTCTAGGTGTCCCATTCAGTGTACATTACCTCTTTGAAACTCTAGTTACAATCTCTGTTGTCCTATTTCTTCATAAAATCCTTTGTGTCAAGCACTGAATATTCCTTCTATTGGGTCCTTGGAACTTTGTATGGTGTCTGGTAGGCAACTTGGGGACTAAAAGTCATGGTTTCTCAACCTTCACCATACTGACAGTTTGGGCTCGATACTTCCTCATTGTGGGGTCATCCTGTGTGTTGTAGAAAGTTTATCAGCATCCCTGGCCTCTGCCACTAGCTGCCAGTGGTACCCACCTCAGATGTGATCATATAAAATATACCCAGACCATGACAAGTGTCCCCAAGAGGGGCAATTACTCTCCATTGAGAACTACTACTCTAAGCCAGTTGTCAGTGAACCTTCCATAGATAGCTATGGTTACCTCTGCTGAGCCAGGTGCTATTCTAGGTAATGGGAACACAGCAGTGAACAAGACGGAGTAAGTTTTTCTCTCAAGTGTATACTCCGTAGCGGGAGAAGATTGAATAGTAGGATGCAATGGAAAGCGGTTGGTAGTCAAGGACGGCCTTTCTGGGGAGCGGACAGAAAAGTGAGATCTGAGGGTCAGGGAGGGGCCAGACGTAGGAAAGGGAAGGGATTTCTGGGAGACGGGGGGACTAGCAGAAGGCAAGCCCCAGAGGAGGGTGTGTGTCCAGAGTGTTTGGGGAGGGAAAAGAAGGCCAGTGTGTCAGAGTCTACGGAGAGCGGTGAAGAGTAGACCCAGCTCATGTTAGGTCTTAGAGTCCAGGGCAAGATGCTTAGGTTGTGCTCCAAGTGAGATGGGAAGCGATCGGGTGCTTTGGTGTGGCCTGGAGGGGTTTGTTTTTAAAGGTTTGTTGACTCTGGCTATGCACAGATGAAAGAATACTGTCAGTGAGGATACTGCAGCTGTCACTCAGGGGACAGTTTTGGGACCTGAACTAAGATAGTGGTGGTGGAAATGAGAAGTGAGCTTGAATTATAATAAAAATTGAGGGAGGGAAATAATAGCAATAAAAAGACAAAGGACTGCCTTGAGAGGTCGGGGGTGGGGTGGGGGAGAAAAAGGGGAGAGTCAGATTTCCCCCTGAAACTAAGAGTTCCTTGGTCTTAAGTAGGCTGGAGTTTAGTGAGAGGAGAACCTTGGCTGGCAAATCACATGAGACCATTCTCAGAAGATTTTCCAGCCTGTGGTTCAACTTGAGTTTCTTTTATGGAGAGACCATTGTTTTTTTTCCCTCTGAAGGAGGTTAATGGACTGTTACACCAGCTTAATTACACCTGCTTCCTTGGCTACTTTCTGTAGTTTAATATTTACTCAGCCCAGCATTCATCATGTGTGTCAGTAGAGGGAGAGGCCATTGGAAAAGAGCCCCGAATGCAAACCTTCAATAATTTAAACCCTGCCTTAGAAGCAGGTCAGTCTTTTCTAGCAGATCTCAGGGAAGGAAAACCAAAGAGTCTTCAAGCCCTCTTGGGTCTCTGATGTTTGCTTCCCTTCAATTTTTGTGAAATGGGTAGCATCCATAACAACAATGTGATAACTACAACTACTGGTTATTGAACACCTGCTACGCCCAGGTTATTTACATTCTATTAGGCTTAATCATCGTTACAATCCTACAGGTAGGCGTTACTATTCTCATGTAACATGAGGAAAAAGTGGCTCAGGGAGATGAACATGCCAAAGCTCACGTAGCTGTTGGGTTAGTCTCCTAAGGCTGCTGTCACAAATTCCTACAAAGGAGGTGACTTAAAACAATAGAAATTATTCCGTCACAGTTCAGCAGGAGGGCTAAACCAAGGTGTGAGTAGGGCTGCTCCGAAGGCCCCAGGGAAGGAGCCTTCCTTGGCTGCCCCAGCTTCCGGAAGTTCCCAGTGTCCCCATTTGCGACTGCTTCAGTCTGGTCTCTGCCTCCTTCTGCCCAGGACCATCTTTTCCCCTGTGTCTCCGTCTGGGTGTCTTACAAGGACATGTGTCATTGGCTCTAGGGCTCAAGATGATCTCTTGAAATATTGAATTTGATTACATCTGCAAACATCATTATTTCCAGATAAGGTCACAGTTGCAGATTCCAGAGGTTAAGACATGGACATATCCTGTGTCGGGGACCACCATTCAACCTACTGGATACTGTAAGTGGCTGAGCCTTTTTCTTGTGTGGTAGAGCCATGAACACCCTAAACTGGCATCAAAAAAGAAATTGAAGCCCTGGCTGGTGGCTCAGTGGATAAGGCACTGGCCTGGGAACCGAAAGGTTGCTGGTTCGATTCCCAGCCAGGGCAATGTAACCAGGTTGCAAGCCAGGTCTCCAGCCAGGTCCATAGCTGGAGGCAGGTGAAAGGCAACCATACATGGATGTCTCTCTCCCTCCCTCCCTTCCCCCCTCTCTAAAAATAATAAATAAAATCTTAAAAAAAAAGAAAGAAATTGATGTGCCCAGCCTTCTTTTCTTTAGTCTTCATAGCTGCATACAGTCTTACATTCAGTTTTCAGAGACTGACCAAAGAGCCAAAGGATTTATTTATTTTAAAATAAAGACTTTTATTTTAAGGGAAGGGAGGGAGGAAGAAAGGGAGAGAAATGGTTGCCTTTCAGCTGCCTCCAGCTACGGACCTGGCTGGAGACCTGGCTTGCAACCTGGTTATGTGCCCTGGCTGGGAATCGAACCAGCAACCTTTGAGTTCGCAGGCTGGTGCCTATTCACTGTGCCACCTGCCAGGACACAAAGAATTATTTTTTTATCTAAAATAAACTTAGCCGCACAATACAGTTCAAAGTTATAATTATAGGTTTCCCAAGGGAAGCCTTCAACATGGTGGCAGGTATTTAAAGAACACACTCATGTTAAAAGAGGCAGGTCTTGCTAACTCTAATTACAAAGCAGGGTAAATAATGTCCAAATACATTTTGGGAGTTTTTGGCGCAATAAAATGTAAGCACCAACAACTAAACAGCAACTGACATCTGGATGAATTGATGATACAGCTTTTTTTTTTTTCTTTTCTCCTCTTCTTTTTCCCCTTTAATTAGAAGTGAGTTGTACCATAAGAAAGTTAGGCCAACATTTTAATCCTTAGCAGCTTCCCAACCTTTTTCCTCACTCACGTTCCATCTTTAGTCTAGAGAAAACACCGCAGCAGCTGGGTCTGCATCACCCACGGAAGCAGAGAGCAGATGAGTCACTTTCTAAGGTGGCGGGGCGGCCTCGCAAACCAGATGTTCTTGGTGGAAGGGAGTTTCAGGCAGTGGGCTGCAGAAAGCTAGTGAATCAAGGTGGCTATCGTTCGAGTGGTAATCTTGAAGACGGCTGATTGGTTGGCCATTTGTTGCCTGCTCTGCATGGTTCCTTTCTCTCAGCAATGTGAGTGGGCCTGTCTTGGGTGATGGATAGTGCTGGAATCTCCAGGCAATAAAGAACTACCATTCTCCCTGCCTTTGTAAGAATGTTAGTGTCCCCAGCTCCCATGTAATGCTTAAATGAGGAAGGAAGGGACCACACTGAGCATAGTGAAGGTGAACCTGAGTCTGGGCTCCTGACTGAGGGAAGTCCGAACGGCACAGCTTCTGTCACATTCCTCCTCCAGAGCCTTTGGCAGCTCAGTTCCCAGGTGGCTTTTAGGTTGCACTTTCTCATGTTATTGTCTTCAGGCCTTGCCTGATTTTGCTTATTCCCAGCCAGTCAGATCCATTGTTCGGCCAATGATGGAGGTGTCTTCCATGCCCTAAACACGGCATTTGGCCTTGGGACTCAGCAGGGAGCCAGGCAGACCTGTCACCACCATGGTCACTTTGTGTCTTTCTGGATTCCTGTGACTAATGGATGGAATCCCTGGCACCCACACCCCTGAGGCAGCAGTGGCAGCAGTGGGATGTAGGAGAAGTACAGGATGAGCTGATAGATCCCAAGGAAGAGGATTGGTGTATGAAGTGTTCTCTACACAGGGTAGCATCTTATTGCAAGGCAAGAGCGCTTCAAACTTGGAAAATAATTTTGGAACCATGCTAAAGTCAAGCCAGGGGCAGATACACTAGCAACTGGGTAGGAGACCATTAAATGAGGAAGCTCTGCTTTTGTTTTCTCACTGAATCCTCACAATAACCCTTATGGCCACTCTACAGATGAGAAAACCAAGGCTCTGAGAACTGCAGCAGAACTGGTGTTCACAGGGGCTCCATCTTGCTCTAAAGCCCAGAGCCATTCAACTATTTATTTTTATTTTTTTATTAATAAACATGTGACGTGGGTGAAGGGCTCTACTAGGAGCTATGAGTTAAAAATTTTTTCTGGAGGAGGCAAAGAAGGGGAGCAGTTTAGTCAAGGAACTACCATGGAAGAACCATGGACATGGACAACAAGTGGGATTGACTTTGTGGGGGGAGTGGGTGGGTGGGGAAGGGGACAGAGGCAAGGAAAAAGGGGATGGATGTAGTACAACAACAATAAAATGAAATTAAGAAGGAAGGAGAAATGTTTCTGTTATGAAACACACACAATAAGGAGGAAAACAGACAATACACAGATGAATAAAAGTATAATTTCGCAGAGCAATAATGCATCAGGAAAAAATAAAGCAAGGGGACTCAAGGGCTAGGAGACAAGGGAGCAAGGACCTTCTGAGACCATGGAGAGGCATCTGGAAACACTGCAGATGAAATGGCACGTGCCAGGGATTCTCAGATCCCTGAATTCATGGTCCAGTAAGATTATGGGGAAAACTGATGGGCAGACATCAGGCTGACAACATTTTAATTTGTCACTTAAAAAAAAATACATAAATACATTGAAAACCAAAACAATTGCTGTATTCTATAACCATAAATTCATGAAGAACACCTTAGCACCATACAAGTGAATATGTTTAATTTCATAAAAATTGACCTCACTCTATTTACCTTTTTCATTTTGCAGATTAGTGAATGCTTGATTGTGGACTGGAACTGGATTTAGCTCTGTCCCTATGTGTTCTGGGGGGCTCAGGGGAGGGGCTGAAATCAGTTCCTAGTAATTTAGAGATAGTAGTGCCATTGTTTGTGTGGGAAATAATACAGTAGCTTATAAATAATAACACAAGAATAAGCTCTGAGGTCCGTATACTCACAACTTTTGAGTTGAGACCTACTTTTGTCCAACCCTATATATATACTAGGATTTTTAAAAATAATAATGCACCATGACTTGGTAAAAATCTGCAAACTCATTTCCTTTTCTCTCCCATGGCACCAGGCAATTAAATAGTCATACATCAGTTTTGGTCCAAGTGGCGGAGACAGGCTAGAGACAGACAGGAAAAACCTATGTATCAAGAAGTTAAGTAAACTCCAAGGTCATGTTGCTGGAAGTCTCAAAGCCAGGACTTCAGAGTCTATGCTATCCACCACTGCTCTGTATTGACATTTTTGTTGATATAGAAATGATAAGAAGGCAACCAGTAACAGAAGGGCAGCAAGCACAAGTCTCTGACCTGGGACTCTTCTGTGGGAATCATGGAATATAAGCATCTAATGTTGAAAGAACTTCCAAGCCCATCTCATCCATTCCTTTCATTTAAGGATGAGGTACCTGAGGCCTGTCAAGGGGCAGGTTACCAGCTAGACACTAAAATTCAGGTCTCCTGGTTTCTAAGGCAGGGAAAGCCCCATTATTCCAGAATCAATTCATGACAGTGGGAAAAGAGGTTTATCCAAACTCTAGGTTTTATTTGCTAGCTCTTTGTCTTCTTTTCTACAAATCATGGCAGGATGGGCTTTGGTCTTAATCTGTGTATATCCCTTTTTCAATCTCAGTTTCCTTCCTGTGACAGAATTCTTTGATCTAGCTTGAAGATAACAGAGCCAGCTCTGTGGCTTACTAGATATTTGGTCATGGGAGAATCACTTAATTTCTCTTCTTGTTTTGTTTCTCCTACCTCTAAAATAGTCAAAAATATTTATCCCCTAAGATTGGTATAATAATGAAAAGTATTTCTATAGAGAAAGAGAGGAGAACAGTGCCCGGTAAATAGAAGGTTATACTATATACTTATTTGAGAAGGTTATAAGCTACTGGAGGAAATGAGCATTAAGGATATCTGCAAAACTAAATGACAAGAGGTTGCATTAGAGGGAGGCCCATGGTCCTGAGAGACCATGTGGGATGGACATGTTACCCAGGCTGGAAGCCATGGGGACTCCACGCATTCAGGATGACACCCCATATGGACCAAACCCTGGGAGGGTATTCTGGAGAGGGAAGGTCTGGGTGCAGGTAGTTCCACTTGCTCCTTTAAAAGCAGAGTGATGACTGGTAGGGACCAGGAAGGAGTTGGATGAGCCAGAGAAACACATGGAGGTCAGATCACATGGGACTTGGTGTGTTGGTCATGCTAAGGAGTTTAAACTTGGTCTTGAAGTCAAGACAGGCAAATTGTTTGCACAATTATTTGGACCAACTGTTCATGATGGGACCAGGGTTTTGTCCAAGTTCTCTACCTTAACCTTCACTACCACCCTACAGATGGCATATTCATGCTGATGTAAAAATGGAGGTTCAGAAAGGCCAGCTTCTCAGAGGTTACATAACTGATGGGAGACCTGTGGTTTGCATTGTTCCACCAGACTGTAGAAGTTCCTTTTGTCATGAACAATAATATTAATTCGAAAAGAAAAAAGTATATAAACTCAATAGACTAGAACTGAAATAAAACAAAACCTTCACAGGGGTATGGAGGAAGTTCCATGGACTCCAAAAGCATTACTACAATTTTAAAGTGTGCAATGATTATTTAAAACATTAACCATTGGTGTGAATATTAAATGCAAACAGTAGAACTCATGTTCTTATGTAATTTCTTGCCTCAAAAGCATAATTTTTCCCCCCAGCTTATTTAAAGTGACATTTAGGCACCAGAAGAAAGTTATTTTAAATGCAGGAGCATGAAGTCTGGTGGTAATTTTTCAAGAGGAGGGAATTCAGCATCAGACTGCGAGGTAACTTAGTAGGATTTTACAAGATCTCTTGAAATACATCAGGTGAAACTTGAGCACAGAACTGTTTCTCCTCTTGACCAGGGCTCATTCCTGAGAATTGCTCTGAGGTTCTAGGAACCGCCCTGCCTTTGGAATTCTGTGAGGGTTTTGGTGCCAATTTCATAGTTTTCATTCTTTATAAGACTCTCTCCAGATCTTTTGATACAACCCTAGATGGTCTACGGGTCTGTCCTGAAAGTATCTTTAAGTATACGGCTTGATACTTTTGGGACAGACCCGTATTTCCAGATTTTTTTCTATGTTCTTTAATTTGGGGTTTGTTCCTCACAATCAAACACCAGATGACCAGCTTCAATACTTTGAGCATTCTAATACAATCCCCAGTTTCCTGCTTCTAATGCACCCAGTGGTTTTTTTATCTTTGTCTCAATTGTTGAACAGCTGGTGTCAGCACTTTCCATTCCCCTTTTGTCTTTATAAAGCATGAAGGAAACTTGCAGTAAAACATTGGAATAATTGCACACATGCAGCTGAGGAGGCTTGTGATACTATAGAATATGTCTGAATCTGGATTAGAAGGTTGATTTAAGGGCATCAATGTGAAAAAATCAAGAATTACTTTAATAACTATATTCCACACACTCACATTCTTAGGCTGACTTCCCTAGAAGCAGATTCTAGCATTAGGATTTACATAATAGTGATTTATTAAAATATGTTCCTGGAAGATCCTGCAGGGTGGGAGTGCAGAAGTAGGACACACACGGAAAGAAGCCAGTCACCATGGACACAGTGAAAAAAATAAGTGAGGACAGTCCCATGAAGGGGAACTTTGCTCACTCCTGAAACTGACACTTTCAGAAAGTGTGGCTCATACTTCAGAGTTGCCCTGGTCAGTGGATGAGGGAGCTGAGCATTTACCCACCTCCCAACTCTGTGGTCATTGGCTGAAGCTATATAAATTCCCAATCTTCGGTCATCTGTGTTTTGGTGTTGGCAACTCCAGCCTGGCTCCAGCAGCCTGGGGACAACCCTGCCAGTAGAGCAGCAAGTTCTGGACTTTGGGAGGGAGAACACCCTGGGTGGTAAAGGGACCCAGCAGAAGGTGGGCGAGGCCCTCTGCCAGGCACTCTCCTGTGATGCACTGGAGAAAAGAACAAACATCATTTCCACCCATTTTCATGGCTCTTACGTTTGGGTAGGAGAAAAATAGCCAATAACAAACTAATTGCAGGTTATTATATGTGTGATGGTAAAAAAGTTGGCAAGGTGCTGATGTGAGAATAGAAATCTAATGTATACAGATGACCAATAAAGGTCATCTTTACCTCTTTGGAGGTGTGGTGAGAAGGAGCAAGCCACTTGACAGGTCAGGAAGGGAGTTTTTCATGCATGGTGCCCACACATATGCATGAACCCTAAGGTGGGATAGACAGTGACACGTTCTATGAGCTGAATGAAGACCAGAGAGGCTGGATCCCAGATTGGGGTGGGGGGTGGGGGTAGTTACTTAAATGTTGATGCTTAACTGACCACCCCAAAACTTTGTAAGCTAAAATATAAGTTTGCAGCTGCAGTTACTCTAGAGCTTACCTTAGGGCTGGGTGGTCAAAGGTGCCTCACTCTGGTACCTGCCCTACTGGTTCTTGTGTGGCTGGGCCATGCCTCTCGTCAGCTAATTTGGGCTTCTTTGCATAGAGGCATATTCGAGAAAGCAAGAGCAAAAGCCAAATTCCACTGGTGAATGCTGGTTATACGACCAGCCCAGATTCAAGGGATCCAAGAAATGACTTCACCTCTTGATGGAAGGTACTGCAAAGTCTTTGTGGCAATTTCTAAAAAAATCTACCACAGAAAGAGGCCATTTGAGATGTATCCAGGGTCAGGTTAGCCAGGTCATTGTGAGCCTCCGTAAGGTGTTTGGGTTATTGAGATCTTAGTGTCCAGTAACCAGTGTCCATAGTCATCCTTCATCAAGAGCTGAACCAATAAAGAACAAAGATAAAGGTGTAAAGTACCTGGAAATCCAATTCATCCTTTATCTCTTAGGATCTGGTTTACATCTGTGCATCTCTAGTAGAGAACCAGAGCTTTGGGCTGTATTGTCTGACCAAGATTTTCCATTGCTAGATTGCTCTGCTTTCTTGTGTTAAGGATAAAATAAAACAGTGCTTGCCAAGTATGTAGTCCAGGCCTTTGCCGGGTTGTATGTTCAATAAGGTTTTCCATCATTATTAATAAGGACAAGTAGTCCTGCATGACTGATTTGCATTGAGTTCATGGAGGGTAGCATATCCACTGTTTTCTTTTTTCCTAAGGCCTGTTGACAGACCCGACTTCTTTTATTTTATCCAAGTTTTTCCTCCCCTTTCCTCCAAACTATTTGGCATTTACCCACATAGATGCCTTTAGCATGGGAATGAAAGAGATTACAGCAGAAAACAAATGTGCTGATCTTGACAACACATAGCCCCTCAGGGTTGATTATCTTAGTGAAGCTGCAAGTGAATTTTAATAACATCAACCAACAAATCTCTTTATTCCATTACCAAGGGGAAAGCAATGAGAAATGGTACTTGCTATCATTTGATGCGACTGTTTCTAAGGAGACAGACAATAAACTATTTTCTTTCAAGAAGAAACACACACCTTTAAAACACACACATGCTTATGAATGCAGGCTCTCATTTAACACATCCAAACCACGAATTGCTTCTGCTCTTAGCAGTTTGTGTTGTATTTCAGGCAATCCACAAATGCTAAAATTTACTGGATGGCACTGCTCATACAGGAAGGATGGTCCTTATTTCAGATATATGTGTGGACCTGGTTAATACTCAGGATGTAAAATGTTATTGGAGATTTAAATCTAGGCAAGTGGCTTCCACCAGGCACCCATAGATACCCAATCCTCTGGCCCCAGTTTGCAGAGTGAGCTTGCCAGATACGGAAAAATTATTATGTGAAATAATTTTTTAGGTTGAATGAAAAGGAAACAGGGTAGCAGAAATAGCATGCATCCCTAAAGAGCAGTGACCTATGAAACAGCTAAAGGGAATAAGGAAAAGAACTTTCTCTATTAAAAAAGAGAAAAAGAAAGAAAGCACACTAAGTGAGCTAGATGGTGGACCAAGGCACAGAGCAACTAAGTCCGTTGATGGCTGTCTCAGTCCTGAACTTTCATCTTCCCTCAGACACTTGTTTCTTAGCATCTCTTCTCAACCACATAAGAGAAACCATGCCTTCTATTTTATTTTATTTCATTGTATTTTGTTTCACTTCATTTCATTGTATCTTATTTTATTCTCAATTACCTCCAGAGTTTATTAGAGAATGATTTGAAACATACATTGACAGACTTTCTGACTCTACTTCTAGCTTAAACTATTTCCTAGGAAAAGGCTTTTAATCCCTCTTGAAAACAGACTACCAGGTCTCTGTATAAATAGTATTAGTAGAGAAGACAGTTGATTCTTTTTATTGCTGCACTTGGTGATTACCAGAGTACTTACATATTCATGACCTTGCTTGATCTGCAAATGACCTATGAGATAGAGTTGGCAGATCATTGTGTAGCCTTAAAATAAGTTCATATAAAGGAGTGTTTCAAACTGAAAAGCTGTATGCATGTGCTCTGCATTTTATCTCAACTTGTAAGAGCAGAAAAACAAGGGAAAAAGACAAAAGAGATGAGTCAAAAATAAAACATAGGGTTGGGACCAGAACCATGTTTCCTGCTTTTGTTCAAGAGCCCTGGAAATACAGAAGGTCAAGAGTTAGAAAGAGCCTCAGGAGTAACTGATTCCAAATTCTTCACTTAACTTAGTAGAAATCAAAGTGCTGGGGAAGGGCATCACCGCCTCAGCTTTCTGTGACAGCCAAAGAAGCAAGGTTCGGAATATGGAATTGCTAGAACTTCACCAAGAATTCTTTCCTGATTCTTAAGCCAATTTCTTAAATACATGGTGAGATTTCTAGATAAGAAAAAGTGAAAAGAAGCCTTGGCTGGTGGCACAGTGGATAAGGCGCTAACCTGAGAACCCAAAGGTCGCTGGTTCAATTCCCCAGCCAGGGCACATAACCAGGTTGCAAGCCAGGCCTCCAGCCAGGTCCATGGCTGGAGGCAGGTGAAAGGCAAGCATACATGGATGTCTTTGTCCCTCTCTGCCTCCCTTCCTTCCCCTCTCTCTAAAAATAATAAATAAATTCTTAAAAGAAAAAAGAATAAGAAGTGAAGAGAAAAGAAAGGAACCTAAACTAGTAAATTTTCAAAAGGCTCAGGCCATGGGCCTGTCTCCATGCATTTTAATGATGCATTGATTAATGCACAGCAATTTTTCTCTGTTGCTGAAATCTGTATTTTCCCTTAAAGTGAATCGATATGCATCTGTGTGTTCTGACTTTCCACCTTCCTTCGTCCTTCCTTTGTGCCCTAAGCCTCTTTCTGTCTCTTTATCCAGGTATTTTTCTCCAATCTTCTGCCCAATTTCACCTCTGCTTTGAAGAGAGGCAGGAAGTATACAGACCTGGGGCTGGGGGGAATTGGACTGAAACACCTCAATGCCTGCTGGGTGTGTCAAGATGGACAAGTCACTCATCTTTGACATGCTAGTTTTTCTAGGAGCACCACTCTCACCTTGATCATTTTCACACGGGTGTTGATAGTTACTCCCTGATGCACTCGCCGCTAATTATTTTTGAATCTTTGCCTAGTTTCGGTGTTTGCGTTGTACAATGATCCTGAGCAGGTCACCTTCAAGGTCTGGGGGAGACAGAGCAGTGCTGCAATTTCCAAGCTGTGCAAAATAGAACACCTTATCCTCACTGAACCTTGCTCACTCACTCACTCACTCACTCAGCGCCTCTACTGTAGTAGGCAGGGCTCTGGGCAGAGGAGATCCAGCTCCAACAAGACAGCGGATCTCTTCAAGTTCACATTCTACAGAAGAACCCAGACCACAGACATACAGGCTAGACAAACATCAGATTCTGCTAGACATTATGAGGATATGATAGACTGTGACTTCCTTACGTGCTCCCACTGAATCTTGTACATATTTTCCCAGTTTTCCCTAGTACCCTGGAATGGTTTGTGTGTTTGTTTCCTTCGTTAGAATCCAAGTTTATGAAAAGAAGGTACTTCTGCATTTTCCCTTTAAATCCCCAATTCCTTAATTGGGCCCAATAAAAATACATGTGTTTTTTATAAACTACTTGAAATCTGGAATGAGTTGCGTTTGTGTAGGTAAGTAGCAAACAACTTAATTCATACATATATAAAATACCAAAAAGCATGTTCAGTGGTAAGTGAATAAAGGTGATGAGTCTGACAGTCTAGGTTAGGCAAAGCATTTCAACTTCTGTCCTGCTGACACTAGTTTAGGGCTTATGATGTGAAGCAGTAAACTAGCTGATAGTGTGAGGACTTATGTCAGACACACTTGAGTTTGAATACAGTTTCCAGCCTCTGGTAGTTCTGTGACCTTTGGTAAGCTGCTGAGCCTCAGTGTTTTCACCTGAAAAATGGCATTAATGACGTCTGCCTCATTGGGCTTCTATAAGGGTTATGTGGTAGTATGTATACATAAAGAACTCTGCATCTCATATATCAGCTCACCTCTTTGGAAGCTGCCTTGGACTGGTGCTTTACATTTCTTAAGGCGGAGGCACAGAGTAGGTAATCAACCTAGTAGAGTGTTATAAGTAATCCATGTTCTTAACCATTAATTGTAGACACTCAAGAAAAAAGATATGACCTTTAAATTTATGACTTTTTATTGCATTATCTCTTTGGAAATGTTGAGCAACCCTTAGAAAAGCAAGTTATAAGAAATAAAAGTACAGAACAACACTTCTGATATAAGGTATTATGACCCCAAACTAGGGACTACCCCCATTTAGTCTCACTGTCCTGGTATAAGAGCGCCTCCCATGCTTTTTACAGAATGTCCTGATTTACGTAGCCACCCTATTCTAGCTGATTGAGATCCAAAGCAGGCAAAAGGAGGAAAGAGGAAGGGAGAGAAACACAAAGCAGTTTCATTCCATACACATGTGTTCCCCTCATGAACACAGGCTCCAAAAAAGCTCTGAGTTATGTGTCCTGATTCATGGCAATTGGACACATGGAATATTTGTCACCTTGAATTTTGAGGGTCTAATTATTTACACTCTAAAACTATGTCTTCACCTCCCAAGAATGATAGAGGGATACGTGAAATATCATGTTAATGGGAGGGCTACAAAAATCAATGGCAGGATTGGGGATGGGAGCCTTTTAATCTTATTTCTGCAGCTAGGGGTGCCAGCACATTTGTCTTTCTCAAGAGTATTCACACAGCTCTATTAGGTGCTGGGCGGTCATAATTCCACCGTAATTGCAATGGCATTATAAATTATTGTCGTAACGCCATGAAATGAGTGCACCAGAGCTCTGGTTCATGGCGCTGTTTTCTCTATGTGCAACCATTTATTTTTGAAGGTGGGACAAGGAGCTATGAGCATAAATATGCCCACAGCCTCATGTCCCATGATTAGCAGTCTGTTGTCTGCTTCTCCGATCAGCTTTGGAAGATCCTGCAGTGAGCTGAGAGAAGGAAGCTCTTGTGTTCTATTCTTAGCATCACTACTAACTAGCTATGTGACCTTGCAAAAGTCATCTTCTGCCTTCCCTTTCATAGCCTATAAAATAAGTGCATTGAATTAAATCAAAGACTTCCCAATTGCAGCCATTTTCTCACCTACTCATTTTGGGGGCCCTTCGTGCATATTCTATATGTACGTTTCCTTTGTTTTCCGGTGTCTCTCCTCAACCATGCCGGCTTAACTTTAACCTCTTTCTGGGGTCTTGTTATATCATCCCACGCTACCACATTCCTGCTGTGGTCTCTTTCAACAGAGCAATTGTTCTATGAGTATGTTTGTTCATGATTTTCTTCTGAGGAGAAATCTGCCTCTCATGGTACATTTTGCTTCCCCTTTCTTGTTTTTCAGTAGTATCTTTGCATGTTTTTCTTGTTCCTGTGCTATAATTCACCTCTTCATGATTAAAAAATATATGTATTAGCTATATTGAGAAGATTTCTATGCGTGAGAGAATAACCTCAAAGGTTTCACAGCCTAGAGTTTCTTTCCTTATTCATTGCTAGCGTGACCTCTGCAAGCATTGCTAATCTGTGTGATTTTTTTTTTTTTTTTTTTGTTAATCAGTGGAGTTTTCTCTGCCTCTCAGGCAACCAGCCCACTCAGTTCTCTCACCTGCTGCAAAGAAGGGTAATAGCTTCTGCACTTCGGTCATGAACCTCACATCGCGGTTCTTGCTTCCCGAGGTGACATGTGGAGTCCTCCAGTCACTTGTCATACGTCGCCTCATCTCTTGCATCCATCCCCTCCTATGAACCTCAGTTCGGTAGCCTTTTTACATGCATTTTGGATTTCATGGGTGCAAATTTATAACATGTTGCATTCCATGGATCCAAAGATTTTAAGAAGTTTTTCTTAATGCTTTCAAAGCATGATTTTTTGGAAGAGAAGTGAAAAACGGCTGATTATTCCATCATGTTTATTTGGGAAATTCTGGTTCCTTATTTGTGACTACCTTGCATTATCATTAGAATTCTCTAGAGGGAAGGTTGGGTAAATTTCCTAATTTTTTGCATGCTGGGTTTTCTCAAGTAAGGTTATTGAAGGGAAAAAAAAGCAAGGATATTGGTGCTTTCATTCAGGAGTAAGGTTAGAGGTAGGTGTGGGCTCAATCACCTGTCATTCAGCAAGAGTTGCCTCTAGTTAGAAGTGTGAAGACTATGAAAATAAAATTCATACCCCAAAGAAATTCATTTTGCTACTGGAAAAAGTGCTGGATTTCATGACTCCTCTTGCTTTAAGAAGATAACGTTTACTTACAGTCACATAACATTACATCAGAGCTGGAAAGAACCCCAGATGCATCTTGCTCAAAACATCACTTGAAAGAGGGAAAACCTGAGCTTAGAGTCTGGCAAAGACTTACTCCGTGGCTTCAGAGTCAGAGTGTTGACCCAGAAGGTCACATGCAAAAGTAAGTTAGAAAATACGGGGAAAGGGAGATTCTGGGACCCTAGCCAGACCATGTGTACTCATTGGTAAGATAACTGTATTCTAAGGCTGCCTCTTTATGTGTCTTATCTTTGTTGAATGCTGAAGTAATGTACGTGAAGGAGTCGTTCTTGCTGCTCATGAGGGAACTTGATATAGCTGTTCACATCAACCCTTAAACAGAGTTACTTGTTTTGTTGGCACAGCGTGAGTTTGAAATGCTTCCTGGAGTCCTTTCAGAAACTTTTCGCTGATCCTATCTAATAGGCTCAAGAAAGCACCAATATCACAACTTAATAGGATGATGGATATAGCAGCACTTTGAGGATGGATGGTCTTCATGGCCCAGAAGGTGATGTTACATGGGAAAGTCTCACTGATTAGGAAGCATTGGGCTCCAGTTTTATTGGAAGTATTTTTTTTTCTCTGTTGTACACTAAATGATTCTGTAACAAAAATCGGTGATGGATCAAGTAAAATAAGTTAATTAAGTTGGATAGATGTGGGCTGAATTGAACAATGTCACTTTATTAAAATCTATAAAGAACTAATGTATATAATAAAGGTAATTGCTTTTTAAAATGCCTAATAATGTTAAAAGTAATTCTATTCGTTATACTAATAAAAAAAGAGGTAATCTGAAGGAGGCAACAATTCTACGGAGAGGAAGCCCTACATGCTGATGTCCTTTTACTCTCCTAAATATATAGTGCAGTGTGTTCACCTCAGAGACTTCACAAGAAAAAGAGGTGACTGAGCCTTGGCAGGGTGTAGGTACAAAAGAACATCTATAGTATTCCCAAACTTACCATAATCCCAAACAGAAATGGGCAGTACATTTCAGCTATCTCTTACTTACAGAAGCGAATGAGAAGTAGCTGTCTCATTGCCTTTGTGTACAAATACAATTTAGCAGGGTGCTAGGAGAAAGCCAACTTTAATTGCAGCCACATAACGACTTAAGCAGAATCATATGTTGATCATTTCCCCGTATTTTCAAAGTGTTGGTTCAATCTGTGCTGCAGATGCTTTTTAAGATGTACTGTAAACTGGCCAGGCGGACTTTCGGCGTGCTTAGATTATGAGTCCATTAGCAGTGTGAGCAAATAGGCCACAGCGGGACGCGCACGGCAGCGGCACTGATGAGTTCCTAATGAATCCTGTCTTTGGTGAGCAAATTAGCACCTGCTCCCCTTTCAACGTTGTTGGAGCAGATTGCTTTCCCATCCTTGGTGCCTTTCCCTTCCTCAGTCTGGGGGTTCCTTAAGGGAAATATATTTTATTTTGATCCCACCTTTTGAGGGTAAGAACGGAAGGAAAGTTCTAGACAGTGAAAGTACAGACCAAAGACTGTCATGAAATGTAAGGAAATTTTCTGGATTATCAGATGGTTCTGCGTGACTGCAAGTCCAGAGCAGGAACAAGAAGTGGGGGGAGGGACAAAAGTGATGGGGGAGAACCCGAGTGGCGGCAAGGCCTTGATTTTAAAGGATTGGTCTGCCCCTGGAAGGCCCGTAAACACTATTCTTGCAGGGACAATGGAGACATGTCAAATGATTTTATGCACGGCGTGATGGGACCAAGCTTATATTCTAAAATGTCCACCCTGGCTTCACTTTTGAGAACAGGTTTAAAGAAACAAGATTGCCCCTTGGATTAATTTGGGAGCTATTGTGGTCGATGAAGAGGAGGAGGAAGATGGAGATAGCAGGGCAAATGCTATTCTCGTCATTGTACATTATATCCTTTAGATTTCCTCACAACTCTGAGGTGGACGATATAATTTCCCCTGTTTAATAGGGGAGAACAGAGAGGTCACAGAGAGTTAGAGGCAGCCTGGGATTCCATCCGTGTAGGTCCAAGTCGAGAGGTTGACTCTCCCTCTTGGAGTGCAAAACAGCCAGTGCCTGAAGCAAGCCACTGACTTCCCCATTTTATTAGCTTGAAGTGTAGTTTTTTAAAACAAAGATATTATAAAGATCAGTGAGATAGTTTACTTAATACTAAAACTTTTCTCATCCACCCCTGGGAGGTTTCCTATGAAGGTATAAAAGAGGAAGTAAAACTTTAATCCAGTATCTATAAAGATTTTGAAATGAAGAGAGTTCTTATATTTATGGAGATTATGGAAAGCATTGTCCCAGAAGTGTTCTGAAATCCTTGAAGGTTCATGTAAGTCAAGCAAATTACAGTTAATCGTGGGGCTGATATTCCAGGAATAAAAGAAATTTGGTCTGGTTTTTATTTCCATCAAAAAATGAGTGCCCTGTGCTGCTAGATCTATTAGCTAAAAATAAGTCTCCTAAATGGTAGGTTCAAGAAGAATCATATTTTAGATGATAAGTTGGAACATCTTATAGGCATCCAATTTTCTTAGAAAATAGATATTTTTTAACCTTTCAATAACTGTCAGTGTTTTTCCTTAAGAGGAACATAAGGCATGGATTCATTTCCCAAAACATCTTAAAATAAAGTTAGTAGCTTTTCCCCTCCTCTCTCTTCTCTCATTCCTGCTCCCCTCCCTTTCCCTGACTCACCCCTCTGTCCCTGATCCTTCTATCCCTCCCTCTGTTGTTAATTGAGAATTAACCAAAAGCCAGGGAATTCATCTGAGGAAAAATGAGCTCTTCTTTCTCCCTCCTTGTGCTGTAAAATCTGCACACTGTTGACAGAACGTTGATTTAGAATTACACTAATTGACAATGAAAGACTTCACATAATCCTGTTTATATGACCTCCAATAATGTTGAAAGATCAAATAAAACACCTACCCTGGCAATTTTCAGAAGCCATCATAGACGATAGCAGAAATGATTTAGATAAATGAACTTCCAGTTTCCACAAATGGTGAATTTGCATTTTACACAAAATTCACTTCATCAGTCACCAGGCCTGCTCCAAAAAGATGCCTTCCACGGGGACCAAGTGCCTGCTACTCTTTAGAGGCACATTCAGGAAATCCGTATGCATTGTTTTCAATTAACTACACAGACTGGTAGTTCTCCAGAAGAATTATCACCAGGTTTTTGTGTCTTTACTCAGGAGGGACACTGGCTTTTGATGTCAGTGCCAGGATCTAACAATAACATAATTGGCTATTGCTGTTGAGTTCAGCAAGGGTCATCATGTCCTTTCAACATGTAGACATTAAGAGAAGGAGTTAGATCTCCAAAGAGTGGCCTGAAAAAAAAAATACATAACACAATTTAACACAATTTGAGAGCATATTCATTCATACTTTCCTAAAGGCCTTTTTTTTTTTTTCATTTTGTTAAAAATAATGTTGCTTATGTAATCTTCAACCTATACAGGTGGGGGAGCCCAATAAAACCATAATTACCTTCTGGAGCATGGGCCTCTTACAGTATAAGCCTTCCCTCAGGGGGCGAGTGTTCTAGGAACCCATCTGTATCAGTGCACCGGCTGGTGTTGTTGTGAGAGGCTGTGTCCTTCACACGAAGGACACAGCTTCAGCGAATTGTTTTTTGAAGACTCTTTCAGTGTGTTTGCCCATTTCATGATGGGTGATTTATAAGCACAGCTCCCCATGCCACACTGAACAGTCATCAATTTTTTACCAAAAATGGTATGACCCCCATGTCCCATCCTCCCTATTCACCCGCTCTCACCCTAAGCTACTTTGTCTTTGTTTCCTCAGATGAAAAAAGTCCTCAAAGGGAAACATTTTGCTGATGTGGAAGAAGCGAAACAAAAAATGGCAGAAGCACTAAAAAGCACCAAAAGCAGCAAGTTCAAAAACTATTTTTAGCAGTGGGAAAAATGTCTTGATAGGTGTTTTGCATCAGATGGAGAGTACTTTCAAGGTGACGAAAGTGGAAACATGTAAGAATAAATACATAATTTAAAAAAATAAATTCCAGGACTTTTCCATCTCCCCTCATATTACACACACACACACACACACACACACACACACATATATATATATATATAAATTTCTGTTGTATTACATCCATCCCCTTTTTTGATCCCCCTGCCCTCTTCATATTGTATTTTTAATATAGCCTTAGACTTTTATCTTTCATTCTCTTTAAATAATTATTTTGAGAGACAACGGGAGTCCCACATGGCATCAGGGTCAAACTGTGCTAAAAATGAATAGCAAAATGTGAATAGATGAGGTAAAGGAGAATGGATGTTGGTGATGTGGATGGCACAGGAACATTATTTTAGAGAGGTGTTGGGATTTGAATAAAGCCAGGATTCTAGCCATGCAGGTGTCTGGAGCAAGGATATTCTTGGCAGGAAGAGAAGGCAAGAGACCTGTGGTAGGAGTGGGCACAGTTGGAATAAGGGCTATCTCACAATTGTACAGGGCTCGTGTAAGGCTAGCCTATAACAACATATGTGATTGTAACTTGGACGGTGGAGCTTAGCAATCATTTAACAAATGAATGCTTAAAAAATGAGAGCTCCCCTCAATTACAGACTTTTGACCAATTAAAATATTATATATCTATAGCATTCAGAACCTGATGGTACCTCATGTTGGAGTCAATGTTGCTTGTTAATGTCCAGTTTTGGGGAATGAAGCTCTAATTATAAGACTCTGTTGCTTGTGTTAGCGAGTGCTGGCTATATTAGTCATAGTATGTAACAATAGCTGCTGTAACAAATAATCCCTTAAAATATGGGATTTTAACACAAAAATGTTTTCTTCTCATTCATGGAATTCAAGGTGAATGCGATTGGTCAGGTGACTCTTCTCCACACAATGATTCAGGGACCTAGCCTCTTGTTTTTTTTATATATATATATATATATATATATATATATATATATATATATATATTTTTTTTTTTTTTTTTTTAAATTTAACTTTAGTTTGTACAGAGTATTGTATTAATTTTAGGTATACAAGCTAGTGATTTGGCATTACTATACCTTACAATGTGATCACCATGCTAAGTCTAATAACCATCTATCACCATGCAAACTTATAATATGATTGATTGTAATTCCTTTGTCTTTTTTCACCCATCTCCCGAACCCTCTTTCCCCTGACATATATCAGTTTGAGCTCTATTTAAATGAGTCTGTTTTTGTTCTGTTTTGCTTGTTTATTTGTTTGGTGATGCCATTTCAGTGGGCACAATGTCATGGTGGTAGAAGAACAGAAGTAAAGTAGGATGTGGGAACCCTCTGGGATCTACTTCTATCGACATTCCATTAGCTTAAACTCACCAGGTGAAAGGAGCTGGAAAACATAGCTGTCCTCAACATCCAGAAGGAAGTGAAATATTTGGTGAACACATAAGCATAGCCTTTATAGTCATTATCTCATTGATGCCTATGAGGCAAGTGATATTATTTCTATTTACTTCCTGTGAAGAAATGTGTAAAAGATCACAGGTCTGGGGAGTGGCAGAAATCCTGTCCCAAATCTGTATGATGATAAGATGCCCTATAGTACCTTCTGAACAACAAACAGTATGATATCAGAAAGAGACTAGACAAAGAGGGATTTGATTACCTGGGACAATCTTTCTGCTATGTTCTTGAGTACCTCCTTACATTTGAGTAGTCACTCCACATCTTTGCATGCCAATTTCCTCATGGGATATGGGATTATTTGATCATTGAATTCCCTGCTGGCTCAACAATTCATTCAACTGTATTGATTTTACATGTTTCTAAGAATGTTTATTGGAAAATTACTTCAATGTCCCTTTTAATGGTTCTTCCAGGGACCAGAGGATATTGGGGAAAGTGCTGTGCTAGAATCATAACCATATGAAATACTCGGCACCTTCTTCGCTTCCCCTGTTTCAGTTCCCCTTGAAGAATTTTCCATCTGTTAGCAGATTTCACTGTCAAAGAGCAGTGATTCCTGTTGGTTGAAGAAAATGTCCAGCATGGCTTATGTGCCACAATCCTGCTCCCCTTTCTGTCGCACCCCAGGAATAGAGCCTGCCCCATCACTTTCACCCTAAACTCAGCATGAAATATGCCTGTCTGGGCTTCCCAACAGTTTAGCTAATAAAGCAAGAGATTGCTGATGACAAGTGGATACTGTGCTACTTAGGAAGTCCCTGTGCCAACAGCCCGTCCTCCTGGCTCCCCTGGGGATGCTGAGATTTCAGGTTTGCAGTCAAGGCTACAGGGAGGGCCCACAGCCAGAATCCTGAAAAGGAGGTGTCAGTCCCCATTAGAATTTCTCTGCCTTCTCTTGGCTTCTCTTCTCTGTCTGGTTGGACAGAATCTGTCCCCTGTTTCCTCTCAGAAACCGAAGGCCATTTTCTATTCACAGGAATGAAGAACAGTGGCAAAAAAATTTATATCAAACACAATCAGATATTACCAGGACAAGACGGTGACTTGTGAGCTTGGGGCATGGGCACTCTGAGCCTGTGATGAGTGAGGAATGTCCAGAATGGGTTTTTAAAAGTGTTTCACAATAAGTCAAATGCTGTTGGTACTGACAGGTGCGGGGAGACCCTCCCCACCAGCCAAGACAGCATTGGGTGGCCACAATTTATCTGTGGTCCCAGGGTAATCTAACTCATTCCTTTATTCATTTATTCATTCATTCATTCTCTTTTATTGAATACCTCCACCATGTCAGACACTGTGGTTGGTAATGGGACAATAATCTCCCAATGGCCTCTCCATTTCTATCCTTGTTCCCCTAAGTCCTCAATCCATTTTCTTCCCGTGTAAAAGTCAGAATAGCCTTTTAAAAAAATGTAAATCAAATAATGTCACCTTCTCCACTAAAGACCTTTTAATGGCTTTTTATTGCATTTAGAATAAGACACTTTGATGTGGCCTACAAGCTCCAGCCTATTTGACCTGGCCTTGAATCTCTTCTTACCTATCTAGTCTCCCTGTTTCTTTCTTTTTTTAAAGATTTTATCTATTATTTTCAGAGAGAGGGGATGGGAGGGAAGCAGAGAGGGAGAGAAACATCAGTATGTGGTTGCCTTTCACCTGCCTCCAGCTGGAGACCTGGCTTGCAACCTTGGTTATGTCCCCTGGCTGGGAATCGAACCAGCAACCTTTGGGTTTGCAGGCTGATGCCTATCCATTGAGCCACCAGCCAGGGCTATCTCCGTTTTCTTTCTTTCTTTCTTTCTTTCTTTCTTTCTTTCTTTCTTTCTCTCTTTCTCTCTTTCTCTCTTTCTCTCTTTCTCTCTTTCTCTCTTTCTCTCTTTCTCTCTTTCTCTCTTTCTCTCTTTCTCTCTTTCTCTCTTTCTCTCTCTCTCTCTCTCTCTCTCTCTTTCTTTCTTTCTTTCTCTTTCTTCCTTTCTTCCTTCCTTCCTTCCTTTCTTTCTTTCTTCCTTTCTTCCTTCCTTCCTTCCTTCCTTCCTTCCTTCCTTCCTTCCTTCCTTCCTTCCTTCCTTTCCTTTCCTTTCCTTTCCTTTCCTTTCCTTTCTTTCCTTTCTTTCCTTTCTTTCCTTTCTTTCCTTTCTTTCTTTCTTTCCTTTCTTTCTTTCTTTCCTTTCTTTCTTTCTTTTCTTTCTTTCTTTCCTTTCTTTCTTTCCTTTTATTGTTGTTGTATTGCATCCATCCCCTTTTTGCTCCCCTCTGTTTCTTATCACTTCCTATCACACTGGCCTCCCAGTTCGCTTCCTATCACACTGGCCTCCCAGTTCACTGCACGCACCAAGCTGTTGCCACAGCAGCATTTTTCCACTGGCTGGGCCTCCTACTTATTGTTCTTGCATCAGTTCATGGTGGGCCTGGATCTTTCTTTTCCTTTAGGTCTCAGCATGAATCCTGCTTCCTTTGAGAGCTCTTTTCTGATTGCCCACACTACGTTTGTTGTCATTTTCCTTTATTCTCTACTATACAGCACCAGTTTATCTCTCTGCCTAAAAGTTATTGCAATCTGTAATATTTTACTTGTTAATTTGTTGCTTTCTCATTTATTGATGATCTCCCTAATAAAAT
Organism: Noctilio leporinus; assembly: GCA_004026585.1. Lineage (NCBI taxonomy): Eukaryota > Metazoa > Chordata > Mammalia > Chiroptera > Noctilionidae > Noctilio > Noctilio leporinus. Next base: position 127,701 of record PVIW01001371.1, on the reverse strand, counting down.
GTAATCTGGTTTTTTTATAAAACCAATCAATAGAGCTAAAGCCCAGTCCTGAAGACTGTCAATTTAGTGGTCGAGAAAGGTGTTTCAAGACACAGCCCAAATACACAGAGATAGGGACCATGTCAAGGGCATGCAGGACACAATGAGAGATGTCCTTGAGCCTCCCTGGCGAGGTGGTCTTGAGAGGCTTCACCATAAGGTGAATTCTGAACTGGTGCTTTACCTTGACTTTGAAGTGTTTAGTGGATGGGGAATATGGGATAGAACTTTTCAATGTGTTTCAGTGTTTCGGTGTAATAAAGGGATCTCAGTGCAGTTGAAGTACAGTGTATAGAGGATTGGGAGGGAGAGATAAATTGGTGGGCAGCTCTGACCAGAGAGAACTTGGAATGATGGAATAGGAAGGGAGAGTGCCAGCCACCCCAAATCCCTTGACTCTAGTGAAAAAGTATGTTTCCTCCCCTACTGACATTCAGCAACAGAGTGATGCTTCCATTGAGAATTTTCTTCTTGGTGTACTTTTGAGGGGGAAGAATTCATTTAACTGCAGTTCATTTCTTGTCCTCCATTATATCCTTCATGTGACTTCAAGCCTACTTATGTTTGCCTTGGATATCTTTGGGCAACTTTGAAGAAGAGGATGAGGGAGACGTAACATTATTATTTTATTCTTCAACAATGTCACTTAAATATACCTTGGATCAAGCTATCACTGCTACCGAAGGACTAAGGTGATGGGGTGGCAGCATATGTCTCTTGGAGGGACGAAGCTGACCTGCTGTCATAGAAGTGGCCCAAATACATTGTGGGTATGAAGGTGTGTGAACTGTAGTGTGGAGGTGGTAGCGTTGCTGCAGGTTTTCTTCATGCAGGTGAGCCAGGCGCCGTGGCATGAAACAAGTCTGCACCAGAACAGGAAATGGGTAGGTCAACAAAGAATTCACATGATCTTACTTGCTATTCCCCCCTATTAGTGCTCCCTGGTGTAATTACACTTTTTATTAAAACCATTTAATCAAATTACTTTGTTTTCCAGTTCTAAGTAAAGAGGCTGGTTAGGGAGAATGAGGTAGTACGCACAATGGTTAGGAGCGTAAATCTGGGTCAGAGAGATGTGGGTTTGTCCCTTTGTTTTGTCACACTTCCAAATTACATAATTCTGATCATCTTACCAAGCCTCTCTGAGCTGTGGTCTCACCTTTTAAAAACGAATTCCTATCACAGAAGATTACTTAAAATGCTGAAGGAAGAATGCATGAAAGAGGCTGATTGCATGTCTGGAATACATAGCAATACGGGCCAGAGCAGTACTTGGATTATGATGAGGAGCATGTTACCACTAGCATGATTCCTTCATGTTTGCTAGACATGGGCTGGAGGCAGGCAGAATTCGTATCTAGCGCCTTTTGATCTGTCCTAGCAGCACCATGACTAGCACATCAATAGTCCCTGGTAAATATTTATGGGATGCATTTTCATTATTCATCCATGAGTTTGACTTAATAATAGTTTGTTAATCATTTTAATTATCATGAAATTATTTGTTCAAGAAACGTTTGACTGAATTCCGTTTTCCCCTCCTGTTCCGCGGGTTTCCGCCAACCCCTGGGGACGAAGCAGGGAGGCGCTGTTTTGACAGGTTAAGCATAGCAGCTTTGGAACCAAGCGGAATGGGATTAGAATGCCTGCTATGTGCTGGAGTCAGGGTTTTCATCTATAAAATGGGGCTAATGCTTACCATAATAAGAACCATGACAGAACATACCTATGAGGTTTATGGTGCTAAGCACTTCACCTACATGACTTCACTGACTCATAATTTGGGAAGGAGACTCTATGGTCAGACGCGCCTGGTTGGTGTCTTTGCATGAAAAGAACCCCTCCCTTTCTCTCAGCCCAAGGCCATCTTCACCTAACTAACGAGTCAGCCAGGTGCACACCTGCTCCAGTCACTTCCAGATGAGGGAGAAAAATGCCACTCTGCCATTGCCCTCACGAGAGCACCAGCGCTGCTTGCCCCCCAGCTTCCTAGCGGGCGAAGGCTTGCTGCGGAATCAGCCACAGGTCTCGCAGGGCTGCCTTGTCTCCCTGTAACAGCCGATGCTGGAGTGTTGCTGAGAAATCCTGAGCCAGGTCATTCACGCAAGCTTCCTTAGTGTCTGTGGCCAATGGCCAGAGAGGCGCTCCCTGCTTTTCTGACGCAAGGGGCAGCAAGCTACGGCCTCATTGTCACCCTGCTGGCTGGCTCTCTCTCTACATAGTTTCACAAACCAATTTAGCAGGGCTGGGGGGGCGGGTGGTGGTGAAAGAGGGAGAGGAGAGTGGCCGGTTAACCTGTCCTGAAACCTGAGTCCCCGCAGGCCACGTAGCTGGCATGGCCAGGTCAAGTGAAGAAGTCTCATTTGGAGCCGACCTCCTTTGCCCTCTGACCTTGCTGTTGCTATTCGCACGCTGGGAACTTTGCCTGGAGCCAGAGATGTGACTTACCCTAGCCTTCGCTTCTGCCCCTGTAGAAGGATGACTCATATTGTCTCACTCACAAGGTTGTTGGGAGATGCAAGTTACCTCCTATGAAAGAGAAACGTCCCCCCCACCCCCCCTTGACGGCAGCCCTCGGCCTGTAGCCAACGTCTACTGAGCACTTTTATAAGCCTCTGCACTTCCTTCTTAGGACCTTTCATTCTAATGATGTGATTAATTGTGCCTGTTGTTTAATACCTGTCATCCTTCCTAGAACTGGAGATCCACCCAGGCTGACACAGCATCAAGTTTGCTCCCCCCGCCATTGGGCTGTCTCCGTGAGGGTCTGGCAGCAGGGATAGGCACTAAATTAACAATTGTTGAGTGATTCAACTGCTCATTGTTTGCAGAAACTCCTAATGGGTTTCCCTCATCAGAGCTCCGTGTACCATTTTGCCCCCCTCCGTGCTGCTCCGAGGTGATGGGCAAATCTTTGCGATCCGTTCATCAACCTCTCGTGCCTTCCCTTGAAAGACTTGCTGTCCCTCTGCGGACGGACGATCTCAGCTGCCTCAACCTCTGGCCTTTCCTCTGTGTCATTAAATGTCTCGTACATTGGGGTAGCTCCAGGGCACTGTGCCTTTAGAGTATCTGTCTTCTTCTATGAGGGTCCCTCTGCCTGACATGTCCTTGGCTGCCACGTCCTCCTCATGGGGACTCTTCCTGGAGAACTTCATGGTTACATCCTCCTCTGCTTTTTCTGTGGCTGCAAGCAGAAGGAATCACTCCCCAGCTCCGTCCTCACCTTCATTTCCTGATAGCCAGTTGCATATTTATCTCCCCACCCACCTGAGCGAGAGTAAATTCAGGAGGGGCCTGGGGGTGCACAGGGATGGTAGGCAGCGTGGGTGGGGTGGGGGGCACCGCGGGAGAGCACTGTAAAAAGAAAGGCTGCCGTGGCAAGCCTGCGCCAGAAATAGCGCCCGGGACCAACGCCGGGCGAGCTCCATCTGTCAGGGCACCTGCAGCAGCCGCAGCCGGGCTGTACCCTGAAATAGACCGCACGCCAGGTGAGAGCGTGTGCAGCAGCGTGCCCGCGCCACGCCTGGCACACGGCCCAGAGGCAGGCGCGCGTCCAAATTACACTCCAATTCCCTCTCTAAGCAAGCTCGGGGCAGGGGACGGAGGTGCCTGCTAATTTTGAGCGGATCAATGGTTTCTGCGCTGGAGAAGCCTGCAGAGGCTCAGGAATCAAGCCAGGCACCTTGCTGAATCAGCTGGGCCTCGCTGGCATGGGGGGAGGGGGTGACTGGGGCTCTGCCTCTGACTTTTTGCCTTCCGGACATTTTGAAATAGAAAGAGAAATTAAGCCCAGGGGAGAAAGAACCAAGGCTTTGCAGTCAGACAGAGCTGGGGATTTTTCCTACTGAGTGAATACGGATCATCACTTGCCAGGCCTCAGGTTTACCCTTCTATAAAATGGAAACAATTATAGTACCTGCCTTAGGCTCTACTGCAGAATTTTTGTGATACTGTGTTTTATCCTGGCACCTAGTGCTTACCACAGAGCAGTGATTCTCAGCTATGAGGGACTCTGCCCTCCTGGGGACACTTGACAATGCGTGGAGACATCTTTGATGGTCACTATGGGGATGGGGGCAGTGCTGTTGGCATATAGCAAGTAGAATCCAGAGACGCTTCTAAACGTTCTGCCATGCATAGTTGGCCTCCCCCACACCCTTCCCAAAGAATCAGTCAGCCAAAAATATCAATAGTGCTAAGGTTGAAAAAAATCTGCCGTAGCATAGGCTTGGCCATCTGGAGGCAGGGAAAATGGTAGCTACAGAAATATAATGATCTCTTTCCACTTACGTTTACTGAATATACTTTTAGAGAATGTGGAGGAAGCTGTGGAGCAGATAATGGAGCAACTCTCTCTGGTACTGCTTCCTTTGAACAGGGTGGCCTCTGTCACCTCCCCGTGAGCCGGTACAGGCTCTGCCATGCCTCTGAATAGCAAACTATGGTATCAGTGGTGCCATGCAAGGTCATGAAGCCTGCAGTTCCTCCTTCCTGTCTCTCAGGACGTCTTCTTTAGGAATCCCCAGATGCTATGTGGGAAGTCTGGCTTCCTGTGAGTTCTGTGCGGGAGCATCCAAGGTGGGGGACCTGGCTGGCAGTCCCAGTGGATTTCAGGCTTCCTCGTTGAATGCAGAATCTAGCTGTGTCAGTGCATGTAACCATTTGGGCTCCAGCTTACCTATAACTTTATATAACTTTACATATAGATATATACATGGATAGATTTATACGAGGTCTGTTCCAAAAGTAGCGACCACGCAAATTGATGTAATTATATTGGCACTGGCTTAATACTTTCAGGACGGTCCTCGTGTGCATGTGTGCATGTGTGCATGCGTGTGTGTGTGTGTGTGTGTGTGTGTACACATTATTTAATTAACTGTGTATGGAGGCGTGGTGATTTCTCTCAACCAGCCCTCCCATTATGCTTTTTAAGCCCTGAGTTAGAGACTCTATTAAGATATTACTGAGAGGAGAACCTTAAATCAAGTAGATTCAACTATCACACTCATTCACCTTCCTGGTGACTAGAGTGAATGAATCAGTAGTAGTTTCTCCCCAAGGACAATTCTCATTTGAATATGTCATCCTTTACATTGTCATTGAAGATAGCAGGGTCATCAGCCCATTCAGGGCCCTGGTTCAGCTGGTTAAAGATTAATGTTGAGACCACACTGGCGGTTTCAGGACCTGCATGAGCCTGCAGTGCTATCATTTGTTTGATAAGAGAGCAGCAGGGTTCAGGGTAAAGGAATGTGAGCAGACCCCAACAGTAATTGATTTTTGGTCTTGGAGGACAACATAGCAACATAGCACAGAATTTTGCAAAGTTCTGGAGTCAGATAATTGTGGGTTCAAGCCTAGTTCAGCTATCTTTTTGTTTTGAAATCTTACTAAATGAAATAATCTTTCTTAGCCCAATATTCTAATGAATGACAAGTGAATAATGACATTATCTTTCATCGTGGTAATGAAGAGTGAATTAGCTTATATGTATAAACATTTAATACAGTATCTCAGCTCTCAGAGGCCATAAATGAGTTATACCTATGCCTGTGTCTCATCTAGCTATCCATCTTCTTATATCTGTCCATCTACCTCTCATTCATCCATCAGTCCATCCAATTCATCATCCATCCGCCCCTCTATCTCAAGATATGTGTGATTCATCCAAGTTAAATCTGTTGTGCTTTCCACGTAATCTTGAAGCAATGAACAAGGAAGTCTCTAGCTGATACATTAGTGCTATGATTATTGATCCACAAGGTTTGATGATGACAAGTATAGGTAGATAGCGAGTGGACAAAATTGTGTTTAATTTTGAGGATTTGTTGAGTTAACATGTAAAAATTAAACATAACATTTCTATAGCATGTGTTCCTAAACACATAACATATGGTGAACTTGGTGGGATTCTCAATTGTGTCCCCTTTCTAGATTCATTCTATTTTTTAATGTGCTTATAATTTTTAAAACCTTAGTTTTAAATAATTATATATTGATCTCTCAAAAGTGTAATCATTAAACTCATTAAATGTTGCATCAGAAAAAGAACATTAATGTTCGTTTTGATCACAGTAAAATATATCACAAGTATAGAAGATGGATTAAATTATTATTAGCAACTGTTGAGGTCATTTAGAATGCTCTGTACAACTGATTGTTACTGTTATTCATTGATCGGCACTATTTCTGAACTCCTGTTGTAGTCATGATCTATACTCAATGAATAACTGTTACTCACATCCACAGTATACACATTCTTCATTAGTTACAGCTTTACATTTTTTGCATATTTTTACTTTCCAAGTATTCATCAATATAGTAAAGGGCTACTTTGTTGGTTCATTCTTTCGTTTTTTAAATCAGAAGTTTAATATCTTGCAAGCATTAAATTAGGCTCTAAGTACACAATGTAAACTAAGACATCTTCAGAAAGCTTATGATATAATGTGAATGGGTGTGAAGGCTCTATAACCTTCAGAAAAGAACTGAGAGCTATGGATCATTTTGGAGAACCAGGTAACTTACAGTGAACTTTGAGTCTGGGAAGGCTTCTTGGAGGAAGTACCACTTAAGATGAAAATTTTAAGATAAAATAGACCATCACCAGATGAAATTGGGGATTAAAGTTTTAGATAGAAGGCATTGCACATGCAAATACCCTGTAGCAGAAGAAATAGCAGCATTTTAAAAAACAAAGGTAGTCCAGTTTGAGCATATTAGATATTGGGATGTAACAATAAATAAGATGTTTATTTCTTTTGAGATTGATTGTTCTAGCTGCTGTAAAAGACAGACCTATATCAGAGGATCAGAGAAAAATGTGTTAAGCTACTATATTAATACATGCAATATCCAAGATAGTGAAGGAGAGAGTGCCTTATTCAGCCTGGGCGTATCAGGGAAGGCTTCACAGGGGAGGTGACCTTTCTTTTCTGCTTGATCATAAGCTCCTTAAAGGCAAGGGCCCTGTCTTTTTAAATTTTTGTATTATCTCTTCTTCTTGGAACAGTCACAGGTGCCAAATAAGTGCTGAATACATTTCACTGGGAGGCCAGAGCAAGAGCAAATAGAATGGCATGGTGGTGGCAGGTCAGGTTAATATGAGAGTGCTGCCAAGCTGCATGACTGTGTTTCCTGACCTGGGGCTGCATGGTTTCTATTGATTCACTTTTACACTCATTCATTGACCAACTATGTATTGGGCGCTGGATCAACACTGGATTACTGGCTCATGGCCTTGCCCTTGACAGAGTTGCATACAGAGCTGGGAGACGGTGATGTAAATGTATGGTTGATCAATATAATATGAGAAATGCCCTGGCGTAGCAGAAAGTACTGAGAACCGCAGACAGAAGTGATGCTCTTTGGGTGCTGGGATGATGAAGAGTGAGTAGCACTTATTTTAGGTTTCTTCCCTTCCCTTCCTGGGGCCTTTTCCTTATTAACTTACCCAGTGTCATATTCTGTACTGACATTGATGTGCCTGACTCCCAGATCTATTTCCCCAGCATGGCCTCTTTCCAAAGTTTCATCCATGTATATCTAATTCTTGTGTGACACCTCCACCTAATGTCCTGCTGACACCTCTAACTCAATTTCTTCAATTTGCTGAGCTCATCTTTTTTCCTACAAAACTGATTCATCACCCTGCTCCCTATTTTTTGTGTGGGTTCCAGTGCTTGATGCTAAATTTAATTCAAGACCTTCCTTTCCCTATCCCCGAATCCAACTTTTTGGGGGCTAATCCTTCTTCTGTGGTATCACTGATGCCCTCTTCTTTCATTTTTTCCTAGTGTCATCCTAATTCATGTTCTCATTTTTTCTCTCATGGAAGTAACAGACTTTCTACCACAAGAAAAACTAGATGGTATTTGTAAGTTAAAAAAAGATGTTCAAGGTTTATCTCTTGATAGAGACTTTCTAGGGAAGAAAGGAGATTCTGGACAAGTGTTTGCCACTGGGATTACCAGGAGAGCTTTAGAAAACACTGATACCCAGGTTCCACTCTCAGAGACTCAGATATAATTAACCAAGGGATGGCCTGAGGCCTTTAAGCACCTCTCCCGGTGAGACTCACATGGGAAGTTCTGGTTGAGAACCACCAACCAAGAGGACTCGATTCTCCGCTCTTTGATTGGTATCCCACCACCACTCCAACCAGAAGAGTGGGCAAAAGTCTTGCACATTAGTGCAGGGTGGAAATTTCCAGACTTTTAAAAACATTAAACTGACAGAAAAGAAACATAAAATACAGGAAATACAGAAGCATCGTTTTGATTCTGTGACAGTCAGCTTTCTCCAGTCTGACAGATGAGCATGTCCATACCATACAACTCTAGTGTCTGCCTAAAAAGTAACATGTAAACACAGAGGCATAGGAACACTCTTCTCTCATCCTTGTTTTCTCTGCTTTCAGTTTCCCTCCACTTCAATCAATCTCAGGCATTACTGCCAAATTAATTTTCCTGAAAAACGGTTTTGAACATATCAATCCCTTTCTCAAAGTCTTTCAGGATTGCCTCCTCATTCCCAACTGAAAAAATAAAAAATAAAAAGTTATTTCCCAATTTGGCCAACAATTCACTGTTCTAACTTTACTATAATTCTCTTTCATGCATTTCTGCCTTTGGGGCCTTGTTTGTGCCTTTCTGTATTATCACTTCCCTCAAGTCTACGTGTTATATGTCCCTTCATCCTTAAAGATTCTGCTCACATACTACCTCCTCCACAAAGCTTCTCATGATCATCTTGGCAGGAAGCAATTTTTCCATCCTCTTAAGTAACATGGCTTTTTTGGAGTCTATAAAAGTAATGTGTTAATAATGATGAACGTTTCACATGAAAATTTGTTGGTTCATAATATGAATTAGTTCAACCATTCCACATTCATCAAGTACCCGCTGTACAGGCATTGGCTTAGGGAAACACCATGGTTAGAGCAGACCATGGTAGACATGGTCCCTGCCCACAGTGAGAGGCTGTGCAGGGTACAGAGACATCCCCTAGACAAGTTACTGTATTATTTGTAATTATGTCTAGGAATTTGAGGGGGGAAGGCAAATGAGTGTCAGAAATGAACTTTCACTTTCTGATAAGAAAGGAAATCACCTTTCTAAATGAAACAGAAAGTTAAGCCAACAATGATTTAACTATTAATTCTAAAAAGTTGGTCTTTGAAATAAGTGAGCTAAGGAAAGATAAGGCCCTAATCTTGATGAAACAGTCTTGGAAGAGATGGACCAATAAGGAAGTATGAGCCGATTGCTTCTGGTAATATGAGGTTCTGGGGAGCCGAGGACTCTGGGAAAAGTTAGTCTTGGTTATAACCATGCCTTCCGCTGCACTCATCCTGAATGATACAATTCTGGGGGTCTGGCTAAGCATGAACAGTTGGTGGGAAGCCCACTGTGCAGCCAGATGGTCAACTGAGTGAGATCACTAACACCACGTCTGTCACCAGAATCACCCACCATGAAGAAAAATGTTAGGCCAACAAGGGGTCCTCTGATTTGCGATCAGAGGTGGGAGATTGGGGTGGGAAGGAAGGGGGCTGCCCCTTCCTGCATGATCCACTAAAACAATAATCCATTGTCTCCTTTTACTCTGAAGAGCTTAGTGTTGAGCCTCATGGTAATGAGTCCTTGATGGAGGATCTGGGAGAGTTGCTGTCCACTTAAATCTTCTAGCTAATTTCAAGGAGCAACACAAATTTGCACAAGGCATTTATCTCTTTCTACTTAATAGTTATTTAAATTATGTTTTTTATCACCCTTATTAGAGGAAAGATCAAATTATCTCGACAGTCTTTAATATGCCTATTGCTATTTTTAGTACTGAATATGTGTTTGGGAAACACTGTTTCAGGCAACAAGTACATGAACCAGGAGTGTATTAGTTTGCTAATTCTGCTGCAATATAGTATCCCAAACTGAATAGCTTAACAAAAGAAATTTGTCACCGCACCATTCTGGAGGGTACAAGTTCAAAAATCAAGGTGTTGTAGTGATATTTGCTTTTGGGTGTCTGTCCTAGGCCTGTATTCTAGACTTGTAGGTGGCCAACTTCTCTCCGTGCCTTCCAACCATCTTCCCTCTAGGCATGCCTCTGTGTTCAAAGCCCCCTACTCCCCCTTTTATTTATAAGGACACCAATCGTGTTAGATTAGGACTCACACTAATGACCACACTTTAACTGGGTTAACTCTACAAACCCCCTCCCACCATAAACGTCACATTCGGAAGGACTGGGGATTAGGAATTAGACATAAATGATTTGTTTTAACATGAATTTTTGAAGGAACACAATTCAATCCCAAACAATGAGTCAATTCTCTAAAACGCCACGTGCTCTTCCTTCTTCTAATGTTCTATTTATCAGAAATAGCCTCATGCAGTTGTATCTAATGGATTATTCTGTGATGAAGGAGCTGTTTTCTGTCTGGGTCCTCCAGTCTGGTAGTTGTTAGCCACAGGTGGCCGTCTAGCACTTGAATGTGGTCAGTGTAGCTGAGGAGTTGAATTTTATTTGATTTAAATTACCACATATGGCTAGTGACTACCATATTGGGGCGCACAGTTTTAAAAATTGGTAGATTGGACGAATGACTCATCGAGTGTGAAAAATGTATATATCTGTGATTGGAAATAGACCCTATGTGATTTTGAATTTGCATGGTTTTTAATGTCAGCAATAAATTAGACATATGTACTGCTTTTCAGGATCAGAACCAGGCAAGGCAGAACATGGAGCTCACAAAGCTCCCAGCCCTCAAAGGCCCACTGACAGCAATCAGACTCAATGGTCACAATAGAACTAGATGGGATGCTGGGGCTGTTAAGTGTCAGGGTTAGACTTCCGTCCTGCCAAATGTGGACATGTGGGGAAGATAGTCCCAGTATTGCTGGATCTTCTGATTTTCCACAAGAAGCCAGAAATTGAGGGTTTTTAGCATTGGTAACTGATGGCAACATTCTCTGGGCAATCTCAATCTCGTTCAGGTAAACACCCACAAAACATCCTGTTGAGTTTCCCCCTGTGTGGTTCTGTTTTAAAACAAAAATTTCAGAGGTTCTTGGGTCATCCTTGACTGTAACTTGGTCATAACTGTGAATTTCGCACTGTGTGGCGGCTTCTGTTTTGAAACAAAAGTTTCAGAGATTCTTGGGCCATCCTTGATTGTATTAACTAAACAGGACAGGACTCTTGGGAACCATCAAGTATTAAATAATCTTCCTGAACAATGAGTTCTTTTTCCAAGTTCCAATGTAGAAAACATCCACACGATGGACATTTGAAATGAATGAATTGTGAATTTGAGGATAGGCTGGCTTCCAAAAGTTTCCAAAATGTGCGCTGTGCTGTGACACTCCCAGGACTAGCCTGTGTGTTTCTGTCTCTGGTCTTTCCCCATTGATTCCATTCAGAAGGTAAAAAAGAGGAGCCCTAAGAAGGAAAATTATCAGCTACCAGCTTTGTGAACGCTCAGGTCTCTCTTTGACATATAGGAACTCTTTAATGGTAGTCAGAATAGTGAATTTCTTCTCTTTTTCCTTAAATTTTCTGTTCATAAGATTAGCTTTTTTAAAACTATGTAACATTCACTGGACAACCACCAGTTCATGGGCACCATGCTGCAGATAGTGCACAGGCTAGGTCAGACATCCACCTGCCCACCACAAGGTTCAAAGTTGACCAGACATTCTTCAAGGCATTAATTCCAATGATAAGTGTTGCAAACTGAAAGTGCGAGTGCTAGGAGGTCCTGCAACAGGAAATCCTAATGTCACCTGGGGAAGTGAGCTCAGCAAAAGGGAGGTGAGTATAGGGTTGGGCTTTTGAAGTCCTGGGGAAGAGCATGCACTTGGCATTGCCCAGGAGCTGCAACCACACCACTGTTTCAAGACATTGGTCTCAGAGGCACTCTATGGCAAAAACAATAGGCACAGGAAGGCATCCTGGAGAGGCTGTGCAGGTAGAACTGGACTCCTGAGGCCAATCAACCCAGAGTCAGGGCCAGTCCTCAGTGAAGTTTAGCCACAGTGCACAGCACACAGCTCTGGAGCAAACCTCCCCTGTGCTGGGACACTTTAATTCTCCTTGTGCTGACTCTCCATGGAGGGGAGTTTGCCTCCCCAGGGTGTATTTGCTATTGGCTCTGGACATATTTTATTTTCATAATGTGGGGAGGGGGATAGGTGCTTCTGGCCTCTGGTGGGAAGCTGTCAGAGATGCTGATAAACATCTTGCAATGCATAACGCACTCTTCCCAAGAAAGAATGATCAGTTCCAAAACACTAGTAACACCAGTGTTGTAAAGTCCTAATTTTGAGTGAACACCAAGGGAAGCTGTGAGCAATGGGCTCAGGAGCAGAAGCAGGAGACACATAGGTGGAGATGTCCAGAGTGGGGCTGGGGTATTGTATGAAGTTTTATGGCTATGTTTGCAAATAACAAAATTGTATTAAAATGCAAAAACTGTTTTGGCTATTTGCTTCTTTCTTCTCAATCAACCAACTGCCAATGGCAACTCTCTTAACTCTAATTGGCCTGGGTAAATCAGTTTTATGTGCCATAACTATCCTGACTGCAATTCTGTCTGCTCTGCATCAAAATCAGTGTTTAAAATATTGACTGAATAAATAAATGAACATCAGCTTATTTCTAGTAAATGAAATTTTGTACAATCACGGTAAGTATAGGGCTGCTAATTTGTGCACAGCATATTTGATACCTTGATTGAATCCTTACAAAAGCTCTGCAAGGAATCATTAACCAACCGTAATTTACAGAGAAAATCGAGGCTCGGGATGGCAAGGCCCTTGCTGAGGGTCAAACAACAAGGTGGTCTGTCAATGAAGCCTGGCCGGCTTCATTGCTCTGAAAGTTACTTTGCATTGAGAATGGCATGTAAGCCAAGTATTAATTGCTTCGTGCATCTGTTGGAATCAGGAATGGCTGGAAATATGCCCCCCACTCCCCAGTAGTCACCCAACATGTAAGGCTTTCATTTTAACACATATAAACTACGTCTAAGACAAATAGAGTGATTTCAAAACTGTTAGAGGTCCAGACTCCTTCTACCTTGCTGAACCTTCTTTAGCACTTACTTTACATTCTGAAGACTGCCTCACGGTCCCTCATTGGTGCTGGAGCTCCAGCTGGCACACCGGACAGAAAGGATGAGGAAGGAGCAAGGAAGAGCAACAGATCTTACCTCCTACTTGAATTAAGCTTGTGTTGAGGTAGCAGCACTGGAACTTCTACCCAAATGCTTCGTCTTACATGTTTTTTGGCTACTCCTGTGCACAAGAGCTTAGAAAATGTGTTTTGTGTGTTTGCTTGCTTGTTTTTTGGCTGAGAGTATTGCTATTATCAAGGAAGAAGGAAGGATACTTACCAAAGAGAGGAGCAACCATCTCTGCCAGACAACAGTGGCAGTGAGCACACTTGAAGTAAAACTTAGAGGTTTCTCAGGTGGCTGAAAAAATCCCAGTAGAAAAAAATGGTATGACACTTCAGTTCCTGTAAGTTGATTGCGTATGAGCCCTTGAAGTTCTTTAAGACTCGACTCCACTCTAACAAAGCACAATCTTCTCATGGATGTTGAACTAAGAGGCTTTCACTTGTCTGTGTTCTCTTGATCTTTTCCCCAACATTTGACCTGCTTCTGTCCTTGCCTCTTTGGTTGAACACTCCTTTCTATCTCTTCCTTCTTTGTCTTTTCATCTTTTGCATTGCACCTTCTATTTTGGTCTTTTTTTCCACACATGGAAATTCCACAAATCATTGCACAGGTCATTGTCATCATACTCATGACACAGCTTCTTTGTCCATTTGTCCCCTTTTGTCCCCCCTCTCTCCACTTTGTAGAAAAATCTTTTATCCTTCTACACACTATTCTGCCTGATATGTACTCTCCACCCAGATGATGGCAGCTGCAATCTAAGACTTCATTTAAGGTTTTTGGGAGGCAGCCTCCACACTGCTCCATGAGTCTACCTCCTGTGTTCTCATGTTTTAAATTCCTTCTTTATTCATTCACATTTTATTAAGTATCTATGATGATATGCCAAGCTCTTTGATAAGCTCAGCAGGTTCCCCATTGAATAAAACAGTCATGGTCCTTTCTTGTGATTATTTTCTGTCTAGCAGAGAGGCTGCATGCAATCATAGAACCATCACTCTGTAGTTACAGATTTCAGTAAAAACTGTGACTGAAGGAGTATTATGAGAACATGAAACAGGAGCTCTACAAATGTGAGGGTTCAGAGAAGACCTCCTAAGGAAGTGACATTTAAGGTGAAAGCAGAGGGATGAAATAGAGTTAGCCAAGCAAAAGTGAAGCAGAGGGAACAGCATATACAAACAACCTGAGGTGGGAAAACACCCAGTGTAGAGTAATTTTGGACTCTGAGCTACTCACTACTAGATCAAAATCAGTGACAAAGCCTCTGTACCTACAAAACTTACATTGGAGTGTAGCATTCATTATAGAGAGTAAACACAAGCCAATAAGAAACTTTTTCATGTTGATCCATTTTATAAGGAAAACATAAATCCGGAGAGAGAATGTGTGTGGGTGAAGAGAAGAAGCTCTGTGTTGCTGGAATGTCAAAGCGAGGGGAGGGGATCAGGATGGAGGGAGACGGGAGTGATGGTAAGGTTTTATGGCAACATTAGGAACCCTTTGGGATGTTCCAAGAAAGAAGATAATATGATATGACTCACACCTTAGAAAGATCACTGAGATCTTGGCAGTAAATAATATGTAAATGGAATGTAAACCCACGAACTGGATGCCATTCCTAAGGGGGTGAAGATCAGCTACCTAGCCATGAGCTCAGAGAGTGCGCCAACTTCACTACGAGACCTGGGCATGTTACCTAATCTCTCCAAGTCTCACTTTTCTCATGATAAAAATGGAGACGATGGTGATTGCTCACAGGATCATGGTGACAATTTGATCAGATGATGTTTTGCAGCAACCTTGCAGAACACCTTGCACATGGTTTACACATCAAACACTTGCCCCGCTTCAATGTTCACACCCCTCTTCTCTGATAAATAACACAAAGTCCTGAGTGGAAACATTTTGATCATCAGGCCCCAGTTTTAAATGGGGACCTAATTAATTATATGACACTTTAGCGTTTCAACAATTTTACAGTCTTGAATCAGTCTTAAAGGTGAGGAATACGCTAGTGCTCCCTTTGCACTTTGAAGCTTCTAAATATTTTGCAAACAACTCAAAGCAACTTTCCATGGCTTCAGCACCTTCAGAAACCCCCAACATTCTCTACAGTTAAATGAGAGGAGGGGTTCATCGAACTGAAAACAACAACAAAAAGGGTTGTCAGGTGTGGGTGAGATTAAGAAGTTCTTTAGAAAGAGCCTTCATAAATGGTTCATAAAGTCAAGTTGCTTTTTATTTCTCTAATATGTCAGCTAAATCTGAATGGCCACCATGGGCTTGGACATTGGCCCAGCTCTCCATCTTCAGTCTCTGACCACAGCTCCTGACTCACTTGTAATACTTGTCGTCACAACAGTCTCCCGCCTTCAACACAGCCGTAAAATCCTGCGAGCACCCAGTGCAAAAGAATCAACCCGCACGGCATAAAAGCATGTTTCCTCCCCTTGGCTGAAATGCAGTTTTAAACATTTGAAATAAATTAAAGAAGAAGCATCCCCTACATGAAAGAATCTATTGGTTCTAAGGAATCGGCCCAATTAGAAAAACTGTTGGGATCATGTTTCCATGAGGAGCCCTTTGCAAGATAATGAGACGTTATTCCATGAAGGAGGCATGTTAGAGGATTGTGCTGACATAAAAACTCATTTCTAAGGCTGTGTTTCTCAACTGGAACAAGACTATCTTCGAGGGCATTTCTTATTTATTTCGTATTTTCCTGCTGGTCCCCTAAGAACATTACATTACCCAATGTTCTTACCTGAAATTATACTCTGTCCATGTAGCAGAATGGAAATGAAAAGTCACAAACAGAAGAGAAGGATTTGTTATTTTATCAAAGAAATGGAGTTCAACTGGATGGCTGGAAAAGTTTCCTTCTCTCTGGTCGGTTGCACTTAGTCAAATTGAGACATGTTAAAACTTGTAGAATAGAACTTTACTATCTGCATGGTTGTTTAGGGACTAGACCATGCTTGCATAGACACATGGGTTTGCCTTCTACATAGTAAATCAGAGATTGTTTACCATGCAAAACCTGGATTACATGAAGAATGAATGAGATAAAGCAAGAATCAGAACTAGATTAAGCTGTGACTGATGATCATTGATGTTTAGGATAGGGAAAAATTGCCAGCTTGAGCCTTAGTGTTCATATTTTTATATATCTTACTCTAAATTGTGATGTATCATCTATGTATTCTGGTAATGAACAGACAAATAGTTTATATTAGTCCTTTAATGCAAAGATATTTTATAGGAAAACAGTCTAAGGGTTGCATGTGTGTTCATGTAGGCTACTTTCAATCCTGCTCAGTTTTACCTTTGAGCTTGGGAAGTCTGAACAAAAGCACCGTATTCATCTACTAGTCATTTTCCAAATTGTTTCTTGGGAAAATTATGTTGCTCCCAGATAAGTCATGTGAATCTAAAACCTATGAACCATTCTAGCCAGCTTCAGCAATACCAAGCAGCATGTTAGAGCAGGGCTGTTGAAGGGATGGTATGTGACCCAATGCTGATAACAAAAGTAAAGAAATGGAAAGTAAACATTTATGGACTTTTATAGCAATTTGATATTGCCATAATACCCAAACTAATCACATGAAATGACCAACTGTGACAATGGGTGGGCCAATTAGAAAAAGTGTTCCTTAAGATAGGGACACTTTTAGAACTTTCAGCTAAGTTCTAAAGGGTGAGTGGTAATTATCTCAGTGAAGAAGTGGACAAAGTGTCCTAGGCAGAGGGAACAGTATGTACAAAGGTCCTGTGGCGGGAAGGAGGCCAATTTGGCTCAGGTGCTATGGGAGAAGGTTTTGTCTTGCAAACTTAAAACTGGTACAGTCTGCATCTTACTTGTACCTGTTCATCTGGCTCTCACTTCACTTCATGCCTTTTCCTTCCTCATAAACCAATAATTTCAAATAATTGGATTTACACCTGTTCTCTTCATTGAATGGTTCATTTCTCCCCTCCTCCTGAAAGCATGACCTTCATAGGTTAAAAAGGTCAAACATTTCATCTGGCTGTGAGAGGTCATCTGGCTGCCTCTGATGAGATGATTTGTAATCCTGAATTTGCACTGCTGTGAAGCCTGGGAAGTAAGGGAGTGAGAAAGGAAGACAAACCAAGTTGGAAGGAGACAATGTGTAGGAGGAGGGATCTATGAATGAGAAGGAAGAGGCAAAACTGATCCTAAAATAAAGAAAGGACTTAAATGTGATGGGATAATGGGGAAGGCATAGTCTTTGACCTAGAAGAATTGATGATCTTTTGAAGGAGAGGGACTTTCAATGCAATATTATCAGAACAATGCACTAGATGCTAAACAGAACTGTACTCTATGAGCATTCACCATAAAAATGAAAAGTGTTTCTGGAGAGGTCAGAGATGGCATCGCAGAGGAAGTGACTATCTTAGGTCTGTTTACCGGACGCAGAGCCTAAGATGAGGATTTACTGAGGGTGTAATGCTAGAGCAGCCCAACAGAAGGGAAGCAGCATAGGGCAGAGGAAAGAGGTGCTTTTCAAGTTGCATCCAGAGGTTGTCCCACCGAAGGCAAGGGGCCTGGGCTGTTATTCTCCCTCACCAGTCATTAGTCCTGGGTGAATGGGGGTGTGTGGTCACCTCCTGGATATCTCTAGGGGAGGTGGCTCCTGAAAGCCAAGAGCTAGCCCTCTGGGGAAGGGAGCCTAGAAGAATGGTTCACATTAGCAGCCAGTGCTTACTGCTGCTGACAGACGAGGGCACCAGCTCTGCACATGGGAACTGGGCAGGGTGCTTTGTAGGTGATTTCATAGCTGCAATTGGTTTCAGAATTCCATGGAGAAGCCAACATGTGTGCAAAGGCCCAAAAGAATTGGAGAGATCAGCTTTCCTTAGAGGAGCCAGCAACCAAGTACGGGTGAGATGGGAGGGTGTGGTGGGTGATCGGAGACAGCTTAAAGAATGATGGTTGATAGTATGGGTTTGGCAGTGAAGCAAATCTGAGTTTGAATTCTCACTGCTGCTTACTGACTACTTGACCTGGAGGGAGATGCATGACTTCCTGGCCTCAATGTCCTCTCCATTAAGTGGGTATGATAAGACTACCTTTCAGGAATGCTCAACATCACTAGCCATCAGAGAGATGCAAATTAAAACCACAATAAGATACCCCCTCACCCCTGTCAGAATGGCAATCATTAACAAATCAACAAACAACAAGTGTTTGCGAGGATGTGGGGCAAAGGGAACCCTGGTGCACTGTTGGTGGGAATGTAGGCTGGTGCAGCCACTGTGGAAACAGTATGGAGTTTCCTTAAAATCTAAAACTGGAACTGCCTTTTGATCCAGCAATTCCACTACTAGGACTATACCCAAAGAGTTCATAAAAACCTATGTACCCCTATGTTCATAGCAGCGCTACTTATAATAGCCAAGTGCTAGAAACAGCGTAAGTGTCCTTCAGTGGATGATTGGATCAAAAAACTTTGGTACATTTACACAATGGAATACTACACAGCAGAAAGAAAGAAGGAACTCCTACTCTTTGCAACAACATGGATGAAACTAGAAAGTATTATGCTTAGTGAAATAAACAGTCAATGAAAGACAAATACCATATGATATCACCCATTACAGGACAATAGTGAACAAAAGAAACAAATAAGCAAAACAGAACCAGATACATGAATAAAATGAATAGATTTCCAGTGCGCAGAGAGGAGGGGAGAGGAGGAGGCAAAGAAGGGGAGCAGTTTAGTCAAGGAACTAGCATGAAGAACCATGGACATGGACAACAAGTGGGATTGACTTTGTGGGGAGTGGGTGGTGGGGAAGGGGGCAGAGAGGAGGGAAAAGGGGATGGATGTAATACAACAACAATAAATTAAAATAAAAAAGAATCACACACACACACAAGTCTACCTTTTAGAATTGTTGAAAGACTAAAATGAAATAGTGGAAGTAAACCACCAGTAACAGGACCTTGGGACTTGCTAACTTTCAACAAATAGTACTCATCTCAATTATTATAAATCTGATAGCATTGGCTGATTTTAAAGATCTTGAATTCTATTCCAAGGAGTTTGGATTTTATCCAGAAATGACAGTAATCATGATAACAACAACCATGGTAATGATGACAACACCAACAATGGCAGCAATAAGAACTAAGGGAGAAGTCAGTAGGTGCCTTAAGAAGTAGGAAATTTGCAAGTCTGCAGTTAAGAGAACCAGTTATGAGGCTCTCTCAACAGGCAGGAGACAAGCAAGGTTAGACCTTCATTAAAAGTATGGGCTAGAAAGGGACTGAGCCAAGACCAGAGCAAAGCCAGGGAAATCCCATAGCAACAGGGATCAAATTGCACACTTGGGGCTCTGCCACCACTCAGATGAGTAATTCCTGCTACACTGAATACAAAAGCAGTAGAGAGAGGCAGCGTTCTCTGAGTAAGTAAGGCCTTTCAGTGGGAATGTGGCTTTGGGAGATCAGGTGGCCTCTGGGAAGGATGAGTTCGATGATGCTCCTGAGTCTCTTCTGTCACTTTTATTGCAGTTCTGTGTACTCTAATTCATTCATAAAGGGACAGAAGAGGAACAGGAGCGTATTTTACTCCATCATTATCGGGAAGAGTTTTTCGATGAAACTTATTGAGCATAATGAAATCGCTGTTGTTGATCATCCCTATGTAGGTTGACCATGGTTGCCATTCCTGATGAAAATGGGGAAACATGCTGTATTAGGCTCATCTTTTAAAGGCTCTCTAGTGTGGCCCTGCTATGGAAGAAACCAATAGACACATAGAGGGCATAAATGGTGACAGAAGGAGACTTGACTTGGGGTGGTGAACACAATACAGTGGGCAGCTGTGGAATTCTGCACCTGAAACCTGCCTCATTTTGTTAAGCAGTGTCACCCTGATGAACTTAATAAAAAGGGAAAAAAGACATATCTCAATAGGCAAACACCAATTAAAAAAAAAAACAAAAACATCTTACTCGACTAGGCTGGATTACCACCTTTCCTCAGGAGTCAGGTGGTGAAAAGAAATCTCACTACCTCTAGATGATACCAAGTTAGATTGGATGGTGTGTAACATCTTCCAGCCCCAGTATTCTGACTCTATAACTTCCCAAAGTATATTTACAGTAGCAGAAGTTCACAGATCTAACGTTGTTTGAGTCATTCCTCTGTGACAGGCACTTGTTCAGCGCTTCATCTATGGTATCTTTGGATTGCATAGCAAGCAAAAACAGCTGCTACCGCAATGACCACCCTGCAGATGGAGTTGCTGAAAATTGACGTCAACCAGAAAAGTGGTGGGAGAGGATGACACCAAGGTGGGGAACCTACCTTATCGGGTTCCAAACTTTGTAAATTCTGATTTCTGTCCCTTGCCTCTTCTTCTTTTCACTCATTTTAGAATGATTCCAATCTTGACATTCAGAACAGATATCCGTGAAAAGTCCTGCATGTTTTTCAATCTCTTTGGCTACCTGTAAGCTATGACAAGGCTAGCTTTTCCCATGGACACAGGACCATGACCCCTGAGCTACTCTGCTTGTTTAATGGGAGGGATTCATTATCCCAATCTTAGTGACAATCTAAATGTAAATATTTTCTGCTTTGTGTCTCCCTCATATTATTCTTTAACACATTGAGGTAGCAAGGGTTCAGAAATAGATATTTTTCTATTGGATCACATTTTTTCTAGGGTACTTTGATTGCAACTCTCCAAATCTGGTCACTTGTACTCTCCACACCTGTGAATTAAATAACTTCCAGGATTTATCCTAGAAGAATGCTTAGGCCATGAAAATTGATGACACGCATGTAGAGGTGAAACACCATATGAGATCTGTCCTGAAGGTATCAACTGTGCAAACTATTTTAATTATATTGACATTGGCTCGACACTTTCAGGACAGACCTTGTATGTCATGTGACACATATTTATGTAGAGCTGTGTATGTATATGTAAAATAGTTAGATATGTATTCTTTCATAAGTATACATGTATACTGTAATTCAGATGATGTGTAATGAGAGCCTAGTAAGAGCTGAGCGTTTTAACTAGGAGCTGTCATGCAGCAACATGAGGCATGGTGTTATCCTTACATAGCTTATCATCTGGTAGGAGACAGAATAATAATAGATAATTGCCTATATGTGCCATTTTAGAATTTTCAGATACATATTTGCATATTGATATGTGCATTTTGGTAGATAAATATGAATCTATCTGAATGCATGAAACACATAACACAAATTAATTTACTCATTCAATATACATGTATTGAGATTTTGGTAGATAAATATGAATCTATCTGAATGCATGAAACACATAACACAAATTAATTTACTCATTCAATATACATGTATTGAGCATGTGCTACCATATAAGAGAATCCTTAGAGGTGATAGACATATTGTCTGGCTTCCACACATGAGGCTCTTTATTATGAATGAGATATTGGTGCAAATTCACAAAGACGTGCACCATTTTCCAAGATTGAGCTTCCACATGCCTTCATTTGCATCTCAGCTCTCAGGAGCTACTGGGTCGGTGGCTTTGGGCACGTTATTTAACCTCTCCTCGAGTTCACCTGTAAAATAGAAATGATAATGATCCCTGCCTCCTAGGGCTTCTGTAAGGAATGAAAATCTAGTGGATGTTAAGGTGTAGTTCAGGTATAGTGGAAACCCTTCATTTACCAGCTATTATTATAAAAAATGCCGGGAGATAGATGGGACGGAGAAGAGTAGAGACTTGGTAGTAATTACTGTCTGATGGTTTCAGAGACAACCTGCCAGTTCTTCATGTCATCATCTCTCTCCCAGGAGGAGCACAGAGACACGATAGATGGGATTAGAAGAGGACTGTCTGCTCTATGTACCTCTCGCCTATTAGTATAAAGCCAGAACTTCACATGGACAAGAAACATCTCTGCTGAAATGGAAACTTTTCTTTTTTCCTGAGGACCTTCCACTTTAGGCTTTCAGAGCTGAAGGGGCAGCAGAATGCTAAGGGTAGCCCTTGACAGCAGGTAGTTGGGGCCAGAGCAATGCCCAGAGCATGGAGTAAATGCTCTTACCTGGGAGGCAGGCTTGCTAGCTAGGTTTCTGAAACAGGACATGGAAAATGAAGAGCCTGAGTTTGCTAGCTGATCTTAGAAATTAACAGCTGCTTACTTCAACCAGAGAGGTGAATTGAGTTGACGCTAGTGAAAGTTTTAAAACTTGACAGTCACATATATGTTTTCATTCCTTCTGTCCAAAGCTATCTAACCTCTGAGTGGCCATTTATACCTCTCTTAATGCACTTCGAACTTTATACTTTGTGGAGGGGTGTGTGTGTGTGTGTGTGAACCACAGTCATTCCTCAGAAGGTCATCAGCCTGTCATCTCTACATCCTTGTTGCTTCTAGCACAGGACTGGCACACAATAGGTATTCCATAAGATGGTGGGTGTTATTATTACTTGTTGGGTCAATTAAAAAGTGACGATGTTCCGTATTGCTTATAAGATCAAGTTTCATGACCTCATTTTGATGGTCGCATTTTCTCATGGAGTAAGGAATGGGATAGCCATATCTTAAATACTCAGCTCTTTCTACCTCCCTAACCTGTGTAAATCTCCTGTCATGGCACCTTCCTCTCCAGATGAGGCTGGCTTACCACCACCACTAGGATGTTCTCTTCTCAGACTTCTCAGCTTGAGAATGCAACATCTGCCCTCTTCTCTCTCCCCCTCCCACCTGGTGATCATTCAAATTTGGGGGCAATACCACCTACTACATATACATACATATACATACACACACACACACACACACACACACACACATATATATATATATATATATATATATATTATACGTATATATATACATAAATATATATATATACATAAATATATATATACACATAAATATATATTTATGTGTATATATATACGTATAAAATATATATATATATTTATATATATATATAGTCTCACCTCTTGTTCTGAACCTAATTTAGTAAACATCTGTAAACATCTGTCTCAATCCCATGGTATGGCATTTATTAACACAGACCATTTTCTTCGCTGCTTCACACTCGTAATTATATTTACTCAGGCCAGATTGGAGGCCTCCCAAGGGCAGAACCAGTACTTGTTTTTCCCTAGAACCTACTTGAACCTTCCCTATAACACCTGGCATAATATCAGACATTGTACTATGTTGCAGTATATATAGCACAGTAATTAGAGATTTATTAGGGGTTTATTCTTTGTAGAGAAATAAGATAGTGGAGAGAGAGAAAGGAAGAGAGGGAAAGAAATATTTTCCTGGAAAAAAAGAAAAGGAAACAGATTTCTTATACCCTGGGCCAAGTAGTTTTTTTTTTTTAATAGTATTCCACTCTTGAAGCTCCCTGCTCAAGGATGGAGTGTACCTATTACAACCATCTACATAAATAATACATGCTAAAATGCTTCTCTGTGCCACAAATATTGACCTTGTTGAATAATTGATGATGGATTCCAGTCCTGCCCTGGAACCATGCTGACACAGGTTTGTGTCCTTGTCATGGGCTTATATTTATAGCTTTTGTTTTCTTAAGCCTGAAATTTACCTAGGTTTCTTTAGGGAGGAATATTTTGCCCCCAGGCCTCTATTATGCTACTAGAAACTGAATACAGCAAAACAAAACTATTGGATATACACAAGAGGAGTCTCAGTCCCTCCTTACAAAGAAAACCAAGCCTCTTTCCTTTAAATGATGTTTCTGACATGTTTCTCTTTTTTGTCAAAAATTTGCAAAATCTTACAGTTGCAAAGATCAGGTTTTGTGAACAGGTAGTAAGTGCTTCATTCTCTTTTAAGCATTTACTCTCATGGTCTCGTTTAATACTCAGAAGGACTCTGTGAGGGAAAAACAGATTATTTCTGTCCTGTAGATGAGGAAATTGGGGTATGCGGGGGTTAAGGAATGTGGGAAACACACCTACTAAGTTGCAGTGCTATGATTTCAGCATCAACCATCTGAATCAAAACCTTGCGCTCTAAATCACTGCATTAAACTGACTTCCTGCTTGTAGAGCACATAGTGAAAATGGCTGGATTTGCTCTCTCATCATCCCTTCTCATGGGAACAACACCTCCCTTTCCCTCTAGCGATCATCACACTTAAGCCTTCTGTCCACACTTGGTTTATAGCACTGATTTACGAATAAGCCTTGGACCCAAGTCTAGTATGAGGCTGATTGGAAAAAAAAAACCCACTTTTCCACTTCTCTTGTACCCATGCCCTCCGCCACATGACTCTGCAGCCCTTTTCATCGAGTTTTCCCCAAGCGTTTCAGTGTGGACTGGCCTTGTGACTTGCTATGGCCAATGAGATACAGCGGAAGGCATCCTGTGTTAATGCTAAGTCCTAATTTCAAATCGCCATGTGAATTTCTACCCGCTCTCAGAACCATCCTCTGTCATAATCTAAGCTGGGCTTAGCTGCTGGAGCATGGGACACAGGGAGGAGAGCCCAGTGGTCCCAGCTTAGGTCACTCGTGAACAGCCAGGTGGCCATTGCCTGGGCATGCAGAGAGCCCAGCCAAGGTCACACAGCCAACTGACGCATGGCTGGCCTGATACATCGATGACCACAAATTCCACCTGCGGACTCATGCACCAAGATGCATTATTGTCTTAAATAACGAGTTTCAGGCGTGGCTTGTTATGAGACAACAGCCAACTCATGTAGCTGGCTAGGAAAGACCTTTGGAAATTGTTGCTATTGGGAAAGAAGTGATATCTAGTCACCACTATTGCTAAGCTATTATGTGTTAAGCTGAAAGTTTTGGTGGTCCTTTCTACCTGAAAAAAGCTGCTTTAAAAATGCTAATACAGAAGAAACAGATATAGAAGATTAAAGACAGATTTCTGATAATATTCTTTGATCACCTGGATTCACTAGTGCCTGAAGCCAATTGCTTTTAAATTTGCTTGTAACATCAGCCAATAAATTCTCTCTCTCTCTCTCTCTCTCTCTCTCTCTCTGTCTCTCTCTCTCTCTCTCTCTCTCTCTCTCTCCCCCTCTCCCTCTCCCTCTCCCTCTCCCTCCCTCTCTCCTTTCTAAGTTTCTAATTTATTTTGCTTAAAGCAATTTGGTTTGGCTGGCTGGCTGTCTCTTTAAATGTTATTATTATTATTTTTTAAGATTTTATTTATTATTTTCAGAGTGAAGGGCAGGAAGGGAGGAAGAAAGGGATAGAAGCATCAATGTATGGTTGCCTTTCACCTGCCTCCCGCTAGGGACCTGGCTGGAGACCTGGCTTGCAACCTAGTTATGTGCCCTGGCTGGGAATCGAACCAGGGACCTCTGGGTTCGCAAGCTGGCACCTTATCCAGCCACCAGCCAGGGCTGTCCGTCTCTTATAAACAAAAGAATTCTGATTAATATGATTATTGTAGACTTCATAATCTCTCTCAATGGATATCATCAAATCTCTTACTTTTCTCTGTCACTTTGCTCTCACATGTCCTTATCCTAGAACATCTTCTGCTCATGTCTTTACCCATAACTTTATCACTGAAAATCCAAGTCATGCTTCAAAACCCTAAAGAAGAAAGTTTAAGGAGAAAAACAAGATTAATAGTAAGAACCAGAATGAAAGTTCCTGAGAATTCCATGAAAGGAATAATATACTTCGGAGTGGATATGAGCCTAAGTCAGTGTCATTAATTTATTCATTGAAAAAGTAATTGCTGAGTAGCTCATGCATCTAGGATTGTGCTAAATCTTGGAAATATAGCGCAGACAGAAAACATTCCTGCTCTCGGAAAGCTTACTTCCAGGGAACAGGACGGACATGTACAATATATGAATAAGTGAATAGAGGAAATAGATAATTTAAGACAAGAATGCATGTTTTAACTTCAATACAGTCAGGCAATAGAAGAATTGGTCATGTGGAACTGAAGTGGATGATGGTTCCAGAGGGCTCTCTAGGAAGTGAGTCCTGGAGAAGGGCAACAGCTGGCTTGGAATCATCTGAAAGAGGGGCATTTCAGGCAGAGGTAAGGGAAATGAATAGTGAAGTGAGGTGAGTGGGGGAGGGGACTTGGCAAGAGACGGGGCTGTGGAGGTTGCCCAGTGTCTTCAGGCTGAGGTTAGTAAGGAGCTTGGGTTTTATCCTGAGTGTGAAGGAAGGCTGCTGCAGGTTTTTCATGGGGGAATGGTGGGGTCGATTTTACAGTTTTAAATTTTAGAAGCTGTATGAAGAGTAGATTGTAGGGTCAAGAGGGATCGCAGCCAGAGAGGGTGGCTGAAAGGCTTTGCGGCAGCTCAAGTGAGAGATGATAGTGGAAGCTTAGATTACGGAGGAAGCAATGGAGATGCAAAAAATGAAAAAGATTCAGGACTGTCACACAACATAATGAAGCGCCAAGAATTGTCAAAACCAATATAGGAGCGCGCACACTGAGGCACGAATGCACCTAACTCTTACTGACAATAATATTGAATATAAAGTTCAATAAAATTACCTGTTTTATTTTTTTAAAAGTGGCTATTTTGTAGTTCTTTTATACTTTTGCATTTCAAAATGATTATAAATTTATGATAAATCCCCAAGACATATTCAGACTCTCTCTCACAGACACATATATATTTAGCTTTATAAAATTAGAATCATCATGCTCTTTATCTAATTTTATCTGCTTTTTCACTTGACATTAAATTTATTCATTCAACAATATTTGCTGAATGCCTACCATCTGCCAAGCACATTTCTAGGAAATGAGAATTAAAAAGGGAACAAAAGAAACAAAAATTACTATGACCTTCATGAACCATACTTCTCAGTTTGGAGAGACAAAGGTAAATATGTCCATATTCTGCTATATACAGATTTCAGGTGGAGATAGGAGCTAAAGGAAAATACAAGAGAGTGTTGGTAGGCATTGGCATTTTTTTAGATCTAGAAGCCACTTCCTATATCCATTATTTAAAATAATTAACCAAATATTTTAATGACTCTCCAATACCTATTATGTTAACTAAGCTTTAACTAAAGCCTACTTTTAAGCCCTGGCTTGTGTGGCTCATCGGATTGGTGTGGGCCTGTGAACCTAAAGGTTGCTGGTTCAATTCCCCAGTCAGGACACATACTCAGGTTACAAATCAGGTCTCCAGCCAGGTCCCCAGCTGGAGGCAGGTGAAAGGTAACCATACGTTGATGCTTCTCTCTCTTTCTTTCTTCTTCCCTGCCCTTCTCTCTGAAAATAATAAATAAAATCTTTAAAAAAAAGAAAAACCTACTTTTAATCACAGCATTTACTATGTACTTAATATTCCCATTGAATTTGGACATTTTGATTGGTTTTAATTTTCTCTATTACATTTAATTATATTGTTGACGTTTGAACAATGTGGGAGTTAGGGGCACCAGCCCCTTATGTGGTTGAAAATTCAGGTACAACTTTTGACTCTTCAAAAATTTCATTAGAGTTGGCCCTGGATCTTGGGTTTCACATCCATGAATTCAACCAACTGCATAGTGAAAATAGTATTTTTGAGCCATAGTTTGGAATCCACAGATGCTGACTATACTAATCCTACTATTGACTGGAAGCCTTACTGATATAAACAACAGACAATTTATACACATTTTATGTTATATGTATTACATACAGTATTCTTACAATAAGATATGCTAAAGAAGAATGTTATTAAAATCATAAGGCAACAAAATATATTTACTATAGTTATTTAAAAATATTTGTGTGTAAGTGGACTCATGTAGTTCAAATCTATGTTCAGTATTTGCGTATGCAATTCTCTATAGACACCTAGCTTTCTCATCTCTCCTTTAACTATGAACTTACCTAAGAGTCTTCAGAGCTGTATCAAACTACCTTCCACAAAGAGAGTTATAACCTGCATCCCTAACACTGGGATTTTCAAATGCCTTTCTGCTGAAGCCCCAGTTGGGACTCCTGCTTTATGAGGCCATGGTAAACATTGCCAACTCTAAAAGGCCTTTCTACACATTTATTTTTGAACTAGGAAAACTGACAAGATCCACTGAGTCCATTATCAGCATTTTAAAGGGGAGAAATCTGAGACTCAGGAGAAAGAAGTGGTGTGACGAGATCATCAGAGAATTAGTGACAACATTTGGACAATATTCCAGATTCCCTCCCCGTCCAGGATTGCTTTCATGCCTTAATTTGACCATGCTCATCAGGTGAATTCGCCTAAGAGTGTTCAAGGGAATTTCCCGTATGAGCAGCAAAATTGCTTTTTATGTATCACCTTCAGGTATATGCACCATGGAGTTCCTTACCCTTTTCTGTGGGAATCATTTATATTTCAATGATCTAAGTAACTATCCAGCACTCAGCACCAAGGAGAGTTCCAACAGGCCTATGGCCCTTGCTTGATGTTCCTCAAACTTTGAAGCTTATGTCCTGAATAATTTAGGATTGTCTTTCTTTGTTTCTGTCTTTGGGGAAGAACCATCTAAGCTTTAAGAGATCTGACATGTTTCACACCTATCTTAAATTTTTAAAAAATATTTTCCTTCCTTCTGTTGGAAGAGATACTCTTACACCTTAACTTACAATTCCTCCAGCAAGAGAACTTGGTAAAATAATAACCCACTGTTTTCCTTACAGCATCAGCCTCTTCTACTATGTTGCACTCAACCCTCTGCCTACCATAGCTTTTCATGATCACATCAATTCTCTTCCCCCCTCCTTTTCCTTATGTCTGCTTCAACTGCGACCCTTACCTGTTCACTACCAAACCTTCAGGAATTGCAGCTCACACCTACTGCATTAACTCTCACTAGAGTCTCTTTCTTTCCCTTGAGATCTGGTGTGTGTTTTCCTAGGCTGGAATTTCACCATATTATCAGTGGTGATTCCTCAGCTGTACTTTTCTTGACCTCCTTCTACCTGTTGACCTTGCTCATCATTTTTTTCTTTTTTTCCTAATGGAATCTCCCTTCCTTTTGTCATTGAGCTGATGGAACTCTCTAGTTTTTTCACATGTTTATGTTTCTTCTTGATTCATTCTTCTCTCTCTGACTTTATGTTAATTAAACACCTATCAGATCTCTTCAGAAGGTTTCCAGCCATATACTATGAAAACTAGAGACATTTATTGCAGAGCATACAAGAAACATTGTATATAGGACAATGATGTCTCAGTCCTCTTCAAAGTAGGCACCTTGGGACCTCACACAGTTCTCCCAATCATCATTAACTGTCCCGTTGTATCTTTCTGAGTCTCATTGATTGTCTGAAATTTCTTCCCTTTCAAAGGTGATTTTAGTTTTGGGAAAAGGCTGAAGTTACAAGGTACCAAATATGAGCAATAGAGAGGCTGAGTCACCTGGGTGATTTGATGTTTTACCAAAAAGCTCTGTATCAGATGTGATGCATGAGCAGATGTATTGCCTGATAAAGCTGTTCGTAGCTGCAGCCTTCTGAATCATCCAAACTGTTTCCATGGAGAAATATTCGAGCTTGATGCGGATTTGTTGCTCTACTTGCTCAGTCATTTTGCATGTGACAACCACACAGTACACAGGCTCACTGAACAGCAACTACCATCCCCACTAATAGTACAGTGAAGTCGTCATTCTTCATGTATGTACATTCTAGTCCACTCTCCTTGGCTGCCAGATGACATTGATGTCATTATGTTAACAATGGCTGGACAGTTTTCTGGTCAGATCTCATATACTTCCTGAGAGCCTGACCAGCACCCCTGAGCTGTCCTCTTACTTCAATGCTTTTATATTGACATTCAAATCATATTAAAATAATTGCTGGGCTTCAGATTTGCACATTTTCTGTAATACTGTCTTTTTTATTTCCTTTTGCCTTTATTTTCCAAATATTTACTGTAATCATATGCCTTTTCCTGGTTATCAATCAAATATTATACCCTCTATGAAACTTGAAATTAAATATTATCCCCTCTATGAAACTTTCTCTGAACCTCCCAGATGAGAACCCTCCCTCTCTCTGAAATCAGTGTACACTTTATTTATCCCTCCACCATGAAATATTTTATAATGTAAATGTAAATTATTTGAATAAGGCCAGACACATATTTGCCCTTCACCAACTACCTTCATCATCAAAGGAATAGTAATAGAATGAAAGAAAGATCCAAAAATACTTTTCTTTTTCCTGAATAGTTTTGTGGCACTGCAATCAAATAGTAATGTACAGTCTGTTACAACCAGGATCCTGAGTATAAATTGCAGCTTCCCTCTACAAGGCCCTATGGATCAAGCCTTGGGTATGTTTTGTGCAGTTCTTCCTCCTTTTTTTTTTTTCCTTAGGAGAATGATGAATCAGACTCATCATGGTATTCATTTAATTCCATACAGCTGACTCCTGAGGGAGTTTGTACCCAGTGTCCTCTAACTGATTATCAATCATACTCTTGTGTTTGGAACCCACAGCAGCAGGCAGCAGGCCCATGACATGTTCCAGGTTGTCGAACAGAATGTGTCCCCCAACCAAGAGGGAAAGGTTCCAGTGACCTTTGATGGCATTCAGAGAAGTCATTTGCTCTGGCGTTTCTGAGGCCATATTGATCTCTGCCCAGGATTCAATTTTAGACAAACAGGCGACATAATTTATGTAAACTGGGCAGGTAATTAAACTCTCCTCCCAGGCAGAAAGGTCACAGCAGAATATTTAAAGTTTCATTTCTAAGTGGAAGCAGTTAGCTAAAAAAAGAGAAAGAAATCTCCCTGGGATTGTCATGTTGCCGACTGCCACCTATAAATCACATGACCCAGATTATCTTCCCAAGAATATGCCTGAGTTCACTTTGCTGAAGTTGCTACCAAAGGCAGGCTATTTATTATTCAAAAGTATTCAAGTATTCAAAATGGCTGAGGGGTGGGGACTTTGTGTGAGATTGGGGTAAAACCTTTCAATGACTTTTGCAGCATCTAAACCATATCAGATTGAAATAAAAATGGCAAGGACTGCATAAAAATTTTCCTTTTTTTCCCTTCTGAACCACTTGAGAGCAATTTGCTCACATGATGTACCTTCAAATAATTGTATTCATTTTCCACAACCAAGAACATTGTCCTGCATAGTAATCATAAAACAACCATCAAAATTGCTACCATTGGGCCCTGGCTAGTGGCACAGTGGATAAGGTGCCAGCCTGTGAACCCAAAGGTCACTGGTTCGATTCCCCAGCCAGGGCACATAACCAGGTTGCAAGCCACGTCTCCAGTCAGGTTCCTAGCTGGAGGCAGGTGAAAGGCAACCACACATTGATGTCTCTCTCCCTCTCTCCCTCTCTCCCTACCCCTCTCTTTAAAAATAATAAATAATTTTTTAAAATTGCTACCATTGGCAGACAAGGTCTGTTTTGCAAGTATTGGCCATGCAACTGTTTTAATTAGATTGACACTGGCTTGATACTTTCAGGACAGACCTTGTATGACTATTATCTAATTCTCAAGTTTCTCTAAGTGTCCTAGTAATAACAAAACGATGCAGTTTACTGTTGTTTTTCGACATCATGTCTATTTCGTTTCTTTTAGCCTGGGACAATTTCTCGGCTCTTTTTGGCTCTCAAGACCTTGGTATGTTTGAAAGATTAAAGGCCAATTGTTTTGTAAAATGTCCCTTGTTTTAGGTTTGTCTAGCATTTCTTTATTATTAGATTCACAATGTGCACCCTGGGCTGGAATGTCATTGGAGTGATGCTGTGTCTGTCTGGTCATGTCCTGCAAGATGAACATGGTTTTCACTTGTCCCATTACTGTTGACTTAAGCTTGAGTAAGTGGGTCCATCAGCCCCCTCCACTGTGGAAGGATTCCACTTCCTCTTTCTTTCTTTTCCTTTCTAATTTTTAAAAAGATTTTATTTATTATTTTTAGAGGGAGGGGAAGGGAGAGAGGCAGAGAGAGAGAGAGAGAGAGAGAGAGAGAGAGATCAATGTATAGCTCCCTTTCACCTGCCTCCAGCTACGGACCTGGCTGGAGACCTGGCTTGCCACCTGGTTATGTGCCCAGACTGGGAATCAAACCAGCAACCTTTGGGTACACAGGCCGTGCCTACCCATTGAGCCACCAGCCAGGGCTGGATTCCTCTTTCCATTGTTGTTAATAAGTGCCTGGAGGGGAAGTATTATGTATGAACCTATGTAAATAGTCATTACTCATCAAATTATGCATTGATATATTTCTATCAGTGTAGACAGTTGGATTCTACTTTTATTCAATAGGCCATAATCCACTCCTCTTATCTTTTTTCTACTGTACTAATTGTCTGTAATTTGACCATTGGGAGCCCTTTTGAGCTGGCTTACGTGCTTTCTCGCTGTGTCCCCTTCCATCTTAGAGGACATCTTCATATTCAGGGAGATGCTCCAGGTACATCTTGTGCTTCCTCTGTCCCAGCCCTGCAGTAAGTCATTTCCCTAAAGAACCCTGACAATGTCTCATTTTATGGGAACCCAGCATTCAGGACCCAAAGTAGAGTATTATGTGTCATCAGTGATTTTGGGCTGCTGCTGCTTTTAGCTCCTTTCTGTATTCAGAACTAAAGAATATGTTGCATACCCTAAACATATCACACATGTGTACATCCTGCTTATTTCTGCATGGATCTCATTCTATTATTAAGAACAATGACATTACATGGATACCTCCAATTCCAGTTCAGCACTACAGGGTTCACTCTGATTGTCTCTCTTTCCATATTTTGAATTCTTTGTTTTCATAGTGAGAATCCTGGCTCCATTTTCCTTAATGCATTACTTATGTGATCATTTATGTGGTATGTAACAAGTGCCACCCCTTACATTTGCCAAGACCACCCTGCTCAGGCTCCCATGCCTTCCATGGTGCCACCGTCACTCCAGGACAGCCTCCTTACCTGACTCAGGTTCTGACACACCTGTCTGCCACCCCCTGCTACCCCTCTTCCTGGAGCATGCCTTCCTCGCCTGGCCTGGGGTCCTGTCCCCCTAGCTGAGCTCTGGCTGCTGCTTGTCCCCTGAACAGACACCTCCTTTACCCTGTGCAAACTCTGATACTGTGCACTGGACCTGCTATCCCCCATGTACAGAGCCTTCCAGCCTTCTCAGGCTCTGACCCTGGGCTAGGACACCCTCAACTTCTTCATGCTGCTTCGGCTCATCCCACCCCCTATGCACATGCGCCCATCACCCAGCTGGAGCCCCAATGATCCTGCAGAGTAATAAATACCCCCACACCAATGCCTTCCAGAGCCCATGCAGGCTCTGACATTCCAGGGCAGGCTGCCATTGTGCTGGGTGTCCTCCAGCCCCTGACTGGCCCTCATTCCTCTGCTCAGGTTCCAGGCCCTGTGCTGGGCCGCTCCTCTCTGTCCCTTGCATTCACAGACACCTGTCCCCGCTCAGCCCTATCCTTGCATTGAATTATTTGAGAAGGGCACAAGGAGAAAAGCTGTTTGATCATTTATTTTTAGAAAAAAAAAATTTTTTTAACTTTAAATTTGAAAATAAATGTGACTCTTTTCCATTTGAAAATTTCTGGCATATTTGTCAGGATTCGGTCCTCAAGAAGCTCGGATATCCTGGCACACGTTTCTATTTTCCAAAATAATTCTAACCTCTTTGTTATTTCATGATTGAATAAAAACATCTGGTTTCCATAATCTTCTTAGGTAGGTGTGATCTTCTGACATTATATTAACATCTGTAAAACCAGTGTTCCCATCAGAAAACAGATGGCAAATGAAAATTAGGGTAATTTAAGTAGAGTCTAATATAGGGACTACTTGTAAAGCTATAGAGGAAATATTTTAAAAAGCCAGATATGGGCTCTTTTTCTAGTGATGATAGAGCAATTTCACCAGCCTACCTCCTCTGCCTGGATACCTGGTCACAGTCCTGTGGTCCTGTCACTCACCTAGGTCCCAACATAGGTGAGCTGTGTGCAAGTCCCCTTCTTAGCAAGAAGGGTCTCATCCATTCTTCATTTTTCCAAGCAATCAGAAGATTGCTTATCCTTATAAGCAGATGACTTTCCCTGAGTCCCACGCTAATGTGCTCCACAGTTACTCCTCCAACTTCTAGTTCCTTACATATTTAAAATAATAAATACAAGATAGAAAGAAAGGGGGAAAAACAGCTGTGAAAGTTCCAGGAGGCCCCGTTCCTCCCTCTTGTATCAGTTTGGTTGTCAAGGTTATTATCTCTCGGCAGACTTAAGCAAACAACCACTCTGTTTTGAAACTCAGAGCTTGACGGTGATATTTTCCTTGTGAGCATCATTAGGTAGAGAAGGGCTGCGGGCACTCAAGAATAAGCAGGGGTCATTAGGAACCAACCCATGTTCGTATAGCGTTTTATACAGATTCTCTCACTAGACACACAAGCTGTGAGATAGGTATTGTTATCTCTATTTTACAGGTTAGGAAACTGGGGCCCCAATGAGCTAAGTAATTTGCCTGGAGACATAGTTTGTCAGGGGCAGGTAGGGGATTCAAAGCTAATTTTACCTGACTCAAAATACATGTTTTCACTCTATCACAGTGTTTCTCCCTCGAATATACAATCCAATGAGCTGTAGCTTACACACACACTATACGCTCTCCTAGTTAAGAATAATCTCAAAATAGCTTGTTTTGAAAAATAGGATCATTTATACCTGTGCCAAAAAAAACTAGTGACATTTCATGGTCAGAGTCTTTTTTTGATTTTTAGTTTTTCTTTATACGAACTAATTTAAGCTATTGAAAATGTGGTGGTCCTGGCTAGTGTGGCTCAGTGGATTGAGCACCGGCCTGCAAACCCAAGGGTTGCTGGTTCGATTCCCAGCCAGAGCACATAATCAGGTTGCAAGCCAGGTCTCCAGCCAGGTCCCCAGCTAGAGTCAGGTAAAACGCAACCATACATTGGTGTTTCTCTCTCTTTCTTCCTCCCTCCCTTCCCCTGTCTCTAAAAATAATGAATAAAGTCTTTTTTTTTTTTTTTTTAATGTGGGATAATTAAGGTTGCTTAACCTATCTTACAAGTTACATATCTAGAATGAAAGTTAAGGTGGGTCAAACCAGGTTATTTCCCATACAGCCTGAGAGTTCCCTTCCCCATGGCCACATATTTTCTATGTTCTCATGTCTATCATTGCACTTATTTGATATTCTTAACATAAAAATCCCATCTGTTGCTTTAACATAGCTCCTGTGGGCTAGAACAGAGAGGTCCCTGCCTTGTAGCACTCATGTAGCCTAGCATGGGGCCAAGTACTTCCTAGCTACTCATGTAGTGTTTACTGAATAGAACTATGAATATGGATATATAGAAGCCCATGATATGCCACTTTCTAACTAAGTGGTCTAATCACATCAAACTATTTCTTTAGGTTTCGCATCGGGTGTTACTCACATTGAGCTGACATGAAGGTCATACAAGAGAACGGTCAGCCTTGTCTGTTTTAGCTGAAGGTAGAGTTTCTCTGCAGGAGAGTCACAGTAAGAAGAGAAACCTCAGCTGGCTTGTTTGACTGGAAGTTAGTCAGAATGGATGTGCCACTTGGAGAGTCAGCAACAGCTATTTCATTTCGGTACTCGTCAAATGAATGGCCCTGTGGTTACCACTTCCAATAACCATTCCCTCTTCACCAACCACCCCAGTGACCCCTTTTCCTATTCATTTAACCTTGTTACCAGAAAGTGTGCTTCAGACATTTAGTGAGAACATAACTTCAGATGGTCAGGCTTAAATCTACATAGATTCATAATACTCTGTTCTGTAAAGTTTGTATCAGTGAACATTATTTCCTTCCCAACACTGCTATTGTTAAATGGTTTGAATTCATCTCATTTATTTTTGTTGACCTCACCTTGAATATGTTTGTTCGTAACATTTTTTTGGTCTGAAGTTGTAATCATAAGAAGAGTGTGATATTCATATGTATGTGTAGAAGATTCTATATTTTACAAAGAACTATTACATATATTGGCCCCTGGGGATAGACACAGTTGCAGTACAAATCTATGTTCATTAATATATTCGAATGAGTTCATTACCAAGGTCCCCTGACCTGTTTAAGGATTGGTACTTACAATATGCTTTGATGATAGTGATTATGAGGCCTTTTGAACATTCTCCATATGCTAATTGATGTGAAAAGTATCTCCCTGATGAAACCCTTTCCTGGAAAGAATTTTTACTGTAGTTGTACAGTATAGATCAGCCATTTCTGGAAGGTGGAAGCTACAGAGCAGTGTTGTCCTGGCAGGCTGTGGACTGGGAGTTCTGGGCAGGGGTCCTGGCACCATACTTCTTATTCTTGGAGAAGGCTAAAAGCAAGGGGCCACCATTAAGTGCACTCAAAGGAAATTCCAGACAAGTCATAAGATAAACCTTCCATCTCCGATGGACAAGTCAACTGGAGTTACTTGAAGAATAATGGCTAATACAGAATCAGTAGTGGTCAAGGTGAGAGAAAGCTGGAGGTGATCAGAGAGTCTGAGAACACTTGCTGTGTGAGGGTGCAGTGGTCATGGCAGCATCTTACCTACTGCAGCCACTGCTTTGGTCTCTCCAAGAACATTTAAGCCATTGTTCTCAGCCTGACTTCACATTAGAAACCTGTGGATTGCTTTTGCAAATATACACATGCCTGAGTTTCTTGTCCTGCCTGAAACCCCAGTTCAGTTGGTTTAGGGTGGGCTTGGGCAAAGGCATTTTTGAAAGCTTGACAGAAGACTTGATTAGTTAAGAACTACTGATCAAAGAGAAATAATGTTTAACCTATAGCACTTATCAATTCTGTTTGTTGTTTCATAAACACAGATATTTTCTGATGGCTTCCTGTGGAAGAAGGGTAATGAATAGAGTCAATACACCCTGCTGAGGGGACGCACTATGAGGTAGGTTCAATGACAGGGAAGAACTCCTGCTTTGGTCCATTTAGTTGTATTGATTTCTGATGTGATGAGTTCTTAGGATATGAACTCCACAGAGACAGGAACAGTTTCAGGCAGGATCTGGGTATCATGAACAGATGGTACGTTCAATTGAGTACTTTGAGGGAAATTTAAATACATATTTACAAATGTGTTAGCGGGTGCACAGAGACCCTAGGGAATGATTGCATCCTGGGGGTCTTTAGCACTTCTGTCCTGAAATGGGAAAAGGGAAGGCTCAGTTGCTGGGACCAGTCAGGCAAGGGCTGCAACTCTCAGTTGAAGAAGGCACTAAGCTCTCACCCACCCATCGCTAAGTGATGGAGCCAGGAGAATAGTTTTTCTGACCACTCCTCAGTGTCTTGCTGAAGCTCTTCATTGGCTCAAACCCAACCACAGTCCAGAAGGCAATAAAATGCATTGCCACAGTTCATATAGGTCTACCTTTTAGGACACAGGTTAGGGAGCATGTGAGGGAGAAGGGAGCATGATCCTGGAAGAGTCACACAAGGACCAAGAGGTTTTCATGTATGTGATACTTTCCTTCCAATAACTGCAGTGTATGGTGTACATGCAATATTCTCAACAATAACTGTGTAAATTATTATAATTCATGACACATTTGGTTATGAGAGAAGAAATAGTTAATGGCTGCCCTCCCTATAGCAGGTGTCCTGTTTAGTTTCATTGGTAAGATGAGTTATTATAATTGCCACTTTTCAGTTGATAAAACAGCAGACCAGATAGGTTGAGTAACTTAAAGCATGAATGAATACATAACCAGCAACTAGTAGAGTGGTCCTGACCAAGCCTGGCTGCCTTTGGATCTAAGATCTTTCTCTAACACCATGCAGCCCTCTTACTCCAAGCAGCGATATAACCACAGAAAGTCTGGAGCTATTTCTCCTTGGGGAGGTTGATACAGAGTGTGATTCAATTTACTTTATTAGCTTCCAGGAAAACAGAAGTTCAGGGCTTGTTCTTGTCCTCACAGAGTTATTAATGTCATATATACTACAAGAGTCAAGGTTACTACACACATGGCCCAACATTCTAAATAAAAGCTATAATTCATCATTCATTATTTAATTCATTTATTTATTCATCAATTTTTTTTCATTTATTCATTCACAAATGCTTGACATTGTTTAGACCTAGGAAATACAGCTGTAAACCATCTAAAGTTCCTGATTACGTAGAACTTACATCTTTGTGGGAGCAAACAACTAAGTAAACAAGAAAAAGAATAGATAGTGTTGAGTGTTCTGCAGAGAGTTAAAATAGGTGATGTGATAAAGAATTATGGATAGTTGCATCAATGTAGGTGGTCAGGGTGGGCTCTTTTGAAGGGTTTCCATC
The DNA here is from genome assembly GCA_004026585.1 of Noctilio leporinus. Taxonomy (NCBI): domain Eukaryota; kingdom Metazoa; phylum Chordata; class Mammalia; order Chiroptera; family Noctilionidae; genus Noctilio; species Noctilio leporinus. Next base: position 89,182 of record PVIW01001371.1, on the reverse strand, counting down.
TAAGCTGAAATCTGCGTTACCTGAGAAGGAACCAGTTCTGAAAGGTCAAGGGCATGAAGATTTCCAACAGAAGGAACATCTATCTAATGGTTTGTCTTTAAGGCTGGGATTCTAGGAAATAAAAGAAGGTTGCAGAACCTGGAGCATGGTAAGCTAAGGGAACAGTTGCATGATATGAACTGGAAACGGGTACAGAGGCTGGGTCATATAGGATTTTGCAACTCATCCATGGACAACAGGAAACCAGTGAGAGCTTGGAGCAGGGGAATGGGGTAATCTGATGCGAAGTTTACCAGCTTTGCTCTAGTGGCCACCCATCTAGACAATAGACCAGGGAAAGAAAGAGTGGGGTAGGAAAGATCTGTTGGAAGACTACTGCCGGCAAAAGGGGGTGATGCTGCAGATTGGACTGTAGTGATAGTAGTGCAAGTGGAAAGAAGAGTCTAGACTTAGATCATATTTGTATGAAAATGAGGGTCAACGGGGCTTCCTGACTTATCAGATGTGGGCAAGGCAGGAAACAGTAATTAACGATAAAGTCACTGCAGTGTAAAACATTAGGGAAGGAATAGATTGGGAGACATTAATTGGAATGAAAATCTAACATTTTATTTTAGCTAAGTTTATATTGAAATGCCTGTTAAAAGCCTAAATGAAGGTGATGCACCGGTTGGATTCAGCAATCCAGAAGGTCAGGGCTAGGGCCCCACTTTGGGGCTTGCTGGTGTATAAACTACATGAAAGTCATAGGACGGGGTGACATCCCCTAGGAAAAAGGTACAAAGAGACAGAATCTTGGCTGGAACCCTGAGGCATTCCAACATTCTGCAGGCAAGTAGAAGATAAGGCCTCAGGGAATGACGAAGAATCACATTTATAATGTGTTAATACTCTGATGTTTTAGGACAGAAACTATTTTATAGGTATAAAGAGAATTAATTCTTAAATAAAATCCATGACCATGGAGACATCCTTTCATGCCCAGGTCAACATTGTGAGCTGTAAGGGGGCACATAACTCCTTTCTTTCTCCTCCTCCTCCTCCTTCTTCTTTTCATTTTCACAATAGCAGCAAATACCTGTGAGCATATGATATTTTACAGGACATTTTAGAGCATATCAGTTTTTTTTTTTTTAACAGTTCCCAGTGTGGGAGTTAGGTGCTATTATCCTCTCTTCCACATTTCAAGCAGGTGGCTAACTTCTCTGAACCTTCACTGCAGTTAGGAAGGGCAGCAGAAATTTGCATACAACACCTGATACCAGCTTCCTCCCACCCCACTGTTCTTCCCACCAATGCAAATTCTTTGATTCTTCCTTCGAATCAGCTTCATGGATAGCATTCAGTGCAGGTTACAGATAGCACTGCCTTCTCTCTCTCTCCATTCTCAAGAAAGTGGGCACCTGGGACCTGCCTTTTTCAGGCTTAATTAGACATACTGCTTCCCATATAGGCTATCATTTTGCTATGTTTGAGAAGACAGTGAGCGTTAGCTTTGAGTCTTAGGGGTTTCATTTCAAATTCTGGCCCTGCCATTATATGTACGCTATCACCCATCACTTAACTGCTCTGAGCCTCTGTTTCCTCCTCAGTAATATGAGGATAATGTCAATCTGTAATGGATATATATTGATACTGCTGCTTTGCATCTACTCTCTCCCCATTTTTACTTGATGACAACAACATCACATTTTGTTTTGATGGCTGTGTTCCACACTACCCTTGGCTCTTGTGTGTTGAATGTGACAGGCAGCCTAAGTTAAAATGAAGGCAATCAGTATAAAGCAGTGCATTCCATCCCTCAGACTTTGATGATTGGCTTAGAGTTGTTCACAAGATCTAAGGCCAGTCAGGAGCAAGCAAATTCAATGCTTTTTCTGTGCTGAGGGAAACAAATAGATTCTTTCTTGGATTCAGTACTATATTTATGAGTCTGAGCTAATGACCATCACCATAGGGATCTTGAGAATGCATGAGGTCCATCTAAAAGAAATGGGTTGATAAAAGAAAAATTCTGGGAATATTGTTTCAGTGCTTGGTTGAGCCACATCTGAGACCCCTGGGTTCTAACCCTGGACTTGCATTTGAGTTAATAATTTTATTTTCTTGTTTGAGCTAGTCTGAGTTGGGTTTTCTCTCACTTGTAAGTATGAGGGTTTAAATTGATAAAAAATTATCTTAAATGGTTATAGTGAATGAAGAATTAATAACTATAAAAACATTAATCCAGAGCAGACTTTCAACAAATGGAAGCAATTACAGTAATTTCATCTTCAGTTTTCTTTAAATGCTGCACTCTTTCCATGATCCTGTTTGGAGTGGTCTCAAAATTTAAAGCTATAAAGGGATTTAAGCAGAGCCAGGTGCCGCAGGTTTGTGTGTGTTTTCAAGAGTTCAAGGTGTAGAGCTGAAATGCCAGTTACTCTGACACAGGCTGCATATTCATCATCAGAAGTACACAGGTAGAAGAAGCGAGCGAGCATGTGTACACACACAACTAGGAGACTCTATAAATAATCATCCTCATATCCAGCAAAGACATCAGTATTCCTAACTCAGAGAAGCAAGAATGAAGCCTGGCATATCCTATCAGATTAATTCAGTGGAGTGCCCAATGTAGATTATGTTAATTCTGAGCCTAAATTTTCATATTTGTAATGCAATGTGTTACTTGATAAGATTATGAAACCTTCTGACAGCTTATTAGCCAGCGCCATTAAAACCAAATGTCAACTTTATCAACTGCTGTCAGTGAAATTAGCAATGAAACAGTCTCTAAGGGATGGAGGTTCAATTTGTGTTCAATAATGGTGTGAATAATCACTTAGATTTATGTAGCTCCTTTCCTCTGAAAGGTTTAAAGAGTTTACATACATCTGTTCTCACAATGCCCCAAACAGAAAGAAGGGACCAGGTTATTGTCCCTGTGTGGTTAGGGGTTACTTTATAACTTTGAGTTGGTGAAGCCAGTGCTCTCAATAAGGTTTCTAGTCCCTTGGTTGCTTTGCCTTCAGTGAGGATGTAATACCATTGGGTGTAAAGAGAGGCCCAACAGTAGGAACAAAAGAGAGAGAATGAAGTGCTTTTCTACCTTATTATACATGAAAATTAAGCTATAACTATTATGAAGAATAGTTCATCACAAAGAATAATTAATTACCATGCTAGTGAAAATAAGTGCACAATTAGAATACATTTGGAAGAAATGGAAAGCAGAGACCATAGACTATTAAAGTTGGGAAAGACCTTAGACAAAATCTAGGTCAGTGCCCTTGTGTATTTTGGTGACCATTTTTGTATTTTCTCCCAGCATCCAATCATCTTTTTGGTTATGATTTTCCAGTTTCCTCTGTGAGCCACATTTTCCCTCTCTGTCTGTGTAGTTTGAGTGAGGATTAAACCAGTCCTGGTTCTTGGAATGGGGACTTGACCCAAACTTGGTTAATGAAAGAACTGTATCCCTGGATACACCTGCTTTAGAACTAAGTACTTGATTCCAACACAGAAAAAAGAGAAATACCTGCATCTTTTCCTAATACTACCAGGAAAAAGAATCCTTTTTTCACTAAGGTTGCTAATCTGGTAGAAATACAAGCCTGAAACCATCTTGCCACCACTTTTGAAGAGCCTGCCGAAGAATGAGGTCACTATAGAAGAAAGAAGAGCCACGAAAAAAAAGAATAAGAAAGAATATAATTGTCAGTGACCCCATTACAGTTCCTGGGTCCAGCTCTGTATGAATCCTATATCTCTTTTTTGGTTTGGTGGTGGTGGTTGTTGTTGTTGTTGTTTTTGAGCCAATTTAAATGGGTTTTGAACATCTGCAAATCAACTCTTAGCATATGGTTTTACTAAATGTTTTCATTGATTACTGACTAACCTAAACTGGCTGTTCTCCAGGGTAAATGTGTAGTCAGGATGGGCTAGGGTTTGCTGCTATAATAAACAATCTTGAAATTTTAGTGGTTAAAAAACTACAAGTTTTTTTCTTTCCCAGCTCATATGCAAGTCTGTAGTGGGTGTGTGCTATAGGCTTTCCTTAGTGTGTTCTCAGCCGGGGTTTCAGGCATTCTGTCTTCACTCCAGGGTGGGTGGTGGAGATCAAATATTGAAAATGGTAGCATCCCAAGTTGCAGGAGCTGGGATCACTGAGCCATTGCTCAAAGAAAAGCTACCCAGTAGAGCCACAGGTCACCATAGACCTATGAAGCAGAGCAAGACATAATCTATATGAAAAGCCACTGAGTTTTTCTTCTTTCTTCCCCCCACCCCAATAGCTCATGTCAATTTTTCCTGTAATACATCAGAACATAGAAACAATCTCAGCCATTTTATAGTAATTGCTTTCTTGGATTCTAGTGACCATGGGACTACCAAAAAAGGTACTTGATTCAGACTAAGTCAGAAAAGCCTTGCTAGATAGAGAGTGATAGCAAAATTGAAGGGGCATACATGCACTGGGGTTAGCACCTAAGAGGACATGAGGGCATGAGCTAGCACAAGGGGACCGGGGAGTTTCTAACTGACCCATATGAAGAGAGGATGCATGGGCTCTTTTCCCACATAAAAATATAATGATTCTGGTAATGTCTCTTCCAGAAAACATTTCTTTCCTAGGTGCCCACATGTTTTGTGTGAGAGCCCTAAAGACTAACTTAGGGACCAGTCTTGCTAATTTCACCCTTGACCTAGGATCATTTTACTTCTACTTTTTCTCTATTTCCTAAGAAAACAAATCCTTCATATTAAACATTTTTTTCTGTCCTCAGATTCTTTCTCAATTAAAAAAGACTCCTCATAAACATAAGATTAGAAAATTAATTCTCAAGATGGAGTTGAAATGGACTCCAGAAACATTATTCATGTTAAATGTAATTTTTGGAGGTGTCTGGGTCAATGTGTCACAGTTTCACAACATAGTCATCTATGTAAGTGTAAGCACAGTACACTTGTCTGTCTTGGTCCATCAAAAAGGAATGGAGAGTGAATATGAAACTGCAGGGGTCTTGCTATGTAGCACAAATAGAAAATATAATGAAGAACTAGGATGATTTATATTTGTAGCATCTTTAGTTAAACTTGATCTTGTTCAATGGTGATGTTTGAGTATATGACACTTGAATAGGGGACTTTGTTTCAAGAAAATACACACATTCACAAAACCGTAATACATTGTCTATGATTCTAGGAGAATTACAGATTTTGAAGTTCATGCATGGCTTCCTATGAGTTAAGAACTTTTGATCTAGTCCACCCTGACCCCTGGGCTAGGATTTGCATGAAACCTCTCTGTTGAAATCTATAAAAATACTTTCCCAAGCTCCCAAGATTTCTGAATATTAAAACCTGAGAACATAGGACTGGTTACAGGATGATTCAACCAGAAATGCAATCCACATACATTTTCCCTTGAATAATGCTTTGGAAAAATATTCTGATAAAGCTTCATGGATGAAGTTTTGACAAATACTTCTTAGGATGATGTTTATTGGCAAGTGAATTGTGGAGTAAGTTAAGGAATATTAATAATGGCTCTGTGTCACAGAGGAGAAGTGTCTGGAGTGAAGACTGGTCACTCAGGACTCTTTGATATCTTTGTCTATTACTCAGGAGGTACCACAGAAGGGATGCATATGGAATATAAAGATTATATCATTCAAAACTACTTGAAAAAATTCAAATGCTGAAAGAAATTAATGAGGTGAATTAGAAAATTGAAGTCCATCATTTAAGATGATAATGTGAATTCCATTAATGGAAATGCACTGAATAGATTGCCATCTTCCACATTGGCTAGACCACTTCTGAAGATACTGTTGGCAATTTTGCCTAAAAGACATCAATGAATTGAAACAAGTGCAAATGTGAACATCCAATATGATAGGTGGTCAGGTATTTGGGTTGAGTTGGTCTGAGAATCATGAAGATTGACTACATGAGATGAGGGACTTTTCCAGGAGTCAAGAGGGCTAAAGAGAGATACAAATCTGCTGTCAAATACTTGCAGAGAATCTGGGCAACTCCTGAAAATGAGCCTCCAACTTGTGTGTGGAAGTAATAAAAAGGTACTTTTCACTTGCTCACAGGTGATGAAAGTCTTCACTAGGTTCCTCATTATGTAGTGACTTGTCTGAGTGGCTGAGTGTCAGGTGGGCTCCCACTGTCATTTGCAATGGCTACAGGATAACCATTGACCAGGTTTGCTAAAGAAGTAATATTAACATTCTGTGGGTAATTAGGTTGAGAATCACTAAGGTCTTTAGGTTCTTATAATTCTACTACTTTGTATCTGTGACTTATTCTAAGTCCTAAAATGTCAGTTAAGTAAAAGGGCTTGTTTGTAATAGTTCAGTGGTAAGTAAAATGATCAGTATAATGATTCACACATATTATAAATTATTGTCCTATGGTCTTGGTATAGAACATATTAGCATTATTTAGAACCAGATGTTTCATAAATATTTCTTACAAAATAAACAGTATTTGCTGAGTCCCTGTATATACCATATGTTTATATAGCTCCTATGAAGTAAATATGACATTATTTCTTACTTAATAGAATTTAAGTAAGAGTGTTAACTATGTATAACAAGGACATGGCATGGCTAAGCTATAAAACCCAAGTATTTTACCAATCTACCATATTGATGCCTCTGAATTTTTCCGGAACTCGGGTTTATTTCCTAGAGCTATAACAGGTTGGGGTAGGCAAACATAGTCTTTGGGAGTCTCTATTTTTTGCATGTTTATTGTGGGTTATTTTCATTGCTTGAATTCTTTAAACTTGAATAAGGCCAATACATATACTTGAACTTGACAAACATTTGAAAAGCAAACATCAATAAGAAACATGTAAAACCCTTTAGTGGGCTCTCAGGAGTTTTCCTAAGTGAATCAGCGGAAGCTGAGAGAGGACCATCCAGCTGACCATTAGCACACACTTTGGAAGGAGTCACAGATGTGATGCTTTATAAAGTACATTTACATTCCTTAAAGGCCATTCTCCACTGAGTATTTGCACTTATGCCTAAGCTGCAAGGAGGCCACTCTACCTTGTTCCTCCAATTTGTCTGTTCTATGATCAATATCAGAGTCTAGACTAGGGCGACTAAAGAATCTTAGTGCTGCTTCATTTCCCATAAGATTAACTGGACTTCCTCAAACATCTGGGGCGGGCATCAGAAGGAAATGCATCAGTGTGACAAATGTCCTGATGCCACATTAAGATGCACAATTAACCGAGCTGAGTGCTTCCTGTTATTTTTGCTATTCCACTGGGATCCCCCAGAAAAATGTTTATACCTTATTTACCAACAAACGAAAATGCTGTAAGAGTGCGTTGCAGAGCCCTACATTGAAGAAAAGTCAAAGACAGATTTAGCATTTGACACTCTTGTCTAGCAATGATCTGAATGTGTCACACGCCCACAAGCCTCCTTTGCTCTAGCTCCAGGCAACTCCCTCTAGGGACAAAGCACGAGTTCTTGCTGCTAGCCCACCCTCCTCATGGCTTCATTCCCAGTGACTGGCCTCTGCCTGGCTTGAGGTCTTGTGTCATTTGTACCTAGGTTTTTAGGTATGTAACTCTTCTCTTCCCTGTGTCTGAATTCTTATCTTTGAAGACTAGGTCCTTGGGACTCCAAATACAAACTACATGTGACTCTGTCTTCCAGTTAACAACAATGTGTTAAATACTTAAAATGTGCTAAGGTGCTAAAAACACAGTGATGAACAAGATAGGGACATTGTTTGCTCCCATGGAACTTATAGTCTAGTGGGAGGAGACTAAAATAAACATAGTTTATATAAGCAAGATAAACAAGATGGCTGAGGGACCGAAAGCCCTTTGACGACTTCGCAGATGAGCAGACACTCAGAGAGCTGAGGAATCAAGTGCGCAAACAAGAGGGAGAAAGTACCCAAAATGAAGGGCAGTAAAAACAAGATGAAGGAGGAGACCTATGCTTGATGTGTTTGAGAAAAACCAAAAGGCCAGTGTGGCATAAAAAGGGTCAGAGAAGGAATGAATGGGATTGGAAGTGGAGCCTAGGGTTTTGACCTGATTTAGCTACGCCTTGGGTGGATTCCAGTATTGTTTTCGTAGAGCCTCCCTCCGACCCCCCAATTTGGAGGACAACTGTGGTAAAACAGTGGAGGCTGCAGTACAGTTGCTTTAGTAAGCCATTCGGTGATAGAAGCCACATGAGGGTTTTTAGCAGAAAAGAATGTCCTGATCTGGATTGCACGTAAAATGGATCACTGTCCCTTTTTCCCAGCCTGCCTCTATTGTCTGGAAACTTCATAGAAACTGCAAATATGCCTTTGTGTGTGCTCTTCCTTCTACCTGAATTTTCTTCTTCTCACTTCACCTGGTCACTCCTCCTCATGCTGTAGACTTCGGATTAATTATAGTTATTTCCATAAGCCTCCCTGACTTTGCTCAGCCTGTTAGCTCGCCCATGTTTTTCTTTTCCATAGCCTCCAGCATGACTCATTTTGTACACGTCACCATATTTGTTATTTTCCACAACTCTGTATTTTCCCCTGCATTGGGATTTCCATCTCTGTTTGTTCACATCAGTCTCCCTTGCGCTTAGCGCAGGGTCTGGCATGCGACAGGGACTTAATAAAAGCTAACTTTGAGCTCACGCTAGGTGCCAGGTGCTGTACTATGAGGGTCCACTCTCTGTTCCCGGATCTATTCCTCACCCACTTCCATCCTTGCATGTACCAGAAAGAAGTAGGTGTTGCCCATGGAAACCCTGCTAGGAAAGGTCAGTGTATTTGCCCAGCCTTCAGTGGCGGTGGCTGATACTCCTCCACAGCTCTCCCTTCCACCTGTCACCCTTCTCCTCTAAGCCACCCTTGGCTACTGTACAGTCCCCATCATCCTGGCTGCCACCTGCATCCCCAGCTTTGGGGATCTGGTCAGTTTCACGGTGCCCCTTCACTCAGCAGTGGTGCATCCCTGCACTGCCTCACTGTCCCATATTTCACTCAGGTATTTTATCACCTAAGTAGCTAATTCCGAGTGTTAAAATCTCTTTATTGAAAGGTCTAAGTGATGCCTGTTTCTTGGCTAGACACTGCTAGATACAAATGCAAAGTACTTTACATAAATTATCCTGTTCAGTTCCTGACCTGATCAGTGGATGAGGTGGTTGGAACTATTATCATTATTGCCAACTTCCAGTTGATGAAATGCTGTTGAGAGAATGTAAGTGACTCATTCGACATTAAATAACTAGTAGGTGGTGAATTCCGGGTTTGAATCCTAGCAATTTGACTCCAGAAACCACACCACCTGACTTTTATGTTGTACCATTTCATTTGAATAGATGGCTGAACTTTAATTCCTCCTATGCTTTGACCTTTAGTTTGCCTTTCTGAAGTTTGTACCCCTAAGGGTTTTTTTTTTTCCCAGTTTCTAAAAATAACTTGTAAGATTTGCCTTCTCTGGATCTGGCATCTAATGAATTTGTCCCCTCCCCCCACTCCCCGTAGTCTGTTCTCAGCATGGCATTCATGTTTTCAAGGCTCAGTTGACCAAGCTCCTCAAGTCTTGTTCAAGGCCACACAATCGGGAAACAGAAAAGGTCACTTCAAATTCAGGTTCATTTGAGTTTCAGTTCTAGCACTGTCATTTTCAAACATTATAGCCTAGAGTAACTACTTTGCCTTTCTAAGTATGAGATGGAGTTACATCACCAGCTGCCAGGCAGAGCAGGTTAACATATGCCAACTTTAACCATTCCTTACACATAGATGGCCCTTGACCGTTGGCTGTAATTTCTAATAATATACCAGGCTTACCAGTTTGTTCAATTGCTTATTTAATATTTTTATTTGATCACATATTTTAAATTAACTTATTATTTTCTCTCTCCTCTTACACTGTTCTTCATTTATGTCTTCTGTTTCAATAAATGGCACCACCATTTCTTATCCAGTGTGATTCAATCCTCTTCTCAATCTTGTGTGTCATGAAACTTATGTGTGTCTATTATCAGGGGACTGGTTCATCCTGGCTTGCCCAGAACTGTCCCAGTTATTGACACTGATAGTTCTCTATTCTGGGAAAACTGGGAAAGTTGATCATTCTATGTCTACCTCTTAAACATTTCTCAAATAAGTTTACTTCCCTGATTAATAATCTAAATCTATCATTTTACACTGGCTACCCAGAGTAATATTAGAGTTGGTGGAAGCCTAAAAAGGAATAACTAATATTTCATCAGATAGTGACTAGCCAGAGTGTTTTTCATAAGACTGGTCTAGACAATTTTGATTTGTTTGTTTGTTTATTTTTTTATATAAAGTTAAGACATGGTATATTTGGTCAAAAGGTCTTTGGACTTGATATAATTTGAATTGGGACCAAATGTTTAACTTCACTGACTGGCTACAGGATCTCAGTTGCTTCATATTTCTGAGCCCATTTTCACCTCTGTAAAAAAAAAAAAAAGTGGGTATACCTATCTTCTTTCATGGGCCCACTTGGAGAATCATGAGAGATGTATTTTTCATTAAAAGTGGACTCTTTGCTATAGTAATTTGAATACATGTGGAAGTACCATGTAAACTCTAAAACACTATATAAAAAGATAATATGGTATTGCTTTTTGTAATTACAGTAATTATTAGGGGAAATTAAAATGAGACCAGAGTAGAAGGGAAGACCATAGGGGCTCCCTTCTGAGTATTTGCTGGAGTGTCCCTCCCTTGATTTGTATTCCTAGAAGGAAGAATGTGAAGACGTGCATATTAAGACACATTGACTCCATTCCAAATTTGCATATTATGGATTGCCACTGGCATAAACTGAGTGAAAATCTTTAGTTAAAAAATTGTGCTATGGCAGCTTGTATTCACCCTTTCCTGACTATCTCAGCCTTTTAGCCTTGAGTTAGGGGAAAATTATAAATATTGCATGTGAACTGCCTAAAATCACCATATTGAAACAAACAAACAAAAAACAATGTGTGGGTCCTGATGCACATAAACCAACTATGTAAAGAAGTCTCCTGGATAATAAGAGAAATTTGAATATGGGCTGTAAATGAGATGAAGCAAACTGATCTTAGTTTTACTAGGTGCCTTCCTGTCATAGTGTTAGGGAAACCATACAAACAAAACATGACCTTATCATGCAGAAATTCATACTGAAGCCGTTGCACATGAAATGATGTAACATCTGGGATTTGCTTTAAACTAATCCAGCAGGCAAAGAAATAAACAAACAAAAGGAGGGAGGGCAGTGATGGGCGAGAAGTGACACGGGCAAAATCATGATGATTGTTGGAGCTGAGTGATAAAAGGGAATTCATATAAGTATTCTTTTATGTTAGACTATTTCTATAATAATAATAATAATAAAAGAACTTCAAAAATGTTTATGTAAGTGGATGAAGTCATTCCTGGGGATGTGAAGCAGCTTCTAGAAAGCTTTTGTGAACATGGAGTACTTTTGGAAATGTCCTAAGCAGCTCATGCCAAGAAGGGAATTGCTGTGGTTTACTCTAAACCCTTTCCTATTGTGAATGTGACTGAGAGATGAACTCCAAACGTGCTATTGCAGCAGAAGCGATGTATTAGCAAAATGCAGTCGGTTCTAATTCATCACAGGAGACGTGGGAGAAAGTGATGAGAAACAGACAGCTGGCCCTCAATCACTGAAAATAATTTGATAGGCAAGCTTTACTCTGATCAGTCCTCTCTCTCCTAGGCCCCCTCCCATGATTTTTGATGCTATGACATCCTGTATGCCTGTTTATTTACATATGTGTAAGTTATTCACATGTATGCTTAACCCATAAATATCCCTTGTCAGGGGCATGCAGACAAATGGTTCATCCAGAGCTGTAGAAAAATCTAAAGGTTCTAGAAGTGGCACACAGAGCTGAGAGAACATTAGTGATAATTAATGATAATGACTGATGCATTTATTGATTCATTTATTCATGCAGCCAAATTTGAGTGCCTATATGTGCTTACATGCTAGACACTGGGACTCAAATGGTGAATCACTCATAGGATACACAGTTTAATGATCCTGGGACTTGACATTTTATTATCAATGAAGACATGAGGGACTGAAGAAAGAAAATTATGACTGTGTGTGTGTGTGTATGTGTGTGTGCGTGTGTATCTGAAACCACACACTGGGAAAAAAATGATATTCACAACAACCCCAAAATGAAAAAAAAACCCAGTCATGATCCACACAAATGTACAATTTTATAACCAGACTATACTGATTTTCTATTCCCTAAATAAGTCACCCATTTTGATGTCTCCCCACCTACTTTCCTGCCCTTCTCCCTACTCAAAAAGGCCAACCCCTCTTCCTTCTTCAAAACCTAGAGTACATGTTACCACCTCTCAGTCTTGCTGTGTGCTCCCTCACCCATTACCCAGAGAAATTCCATACTCCCTCATTGGTATTAACACATGTGTTGCAGCCCTGAAGACGTGTGTTGACCTTCTTTATATGTCTGGCTTTCTTACTGAGCTCTGAAACTCTCAAAGATAGAGCCTATCTCATGCATCACTGTAACATCAATGCCTAACTCAGTGCATTGATGATCAATAGGTGTATATTAAATGAATGAATGAATTAATCATATCAAGTGAGCCTCTTTGATAAGATTTATTCCTTTGAGAGCAGTATACAACTTCCTTCAGCTAAAGTTACAGGATTCCAAAATTGAAAGAGGTCTTATTTTTAGAGAGTGAGAAGATTGGTTGGGGGGAGGGGAGAGAGAGAGTTTGAGTTGGTGTTCCACTTATTTATGCATTCATTAGTTGATTTTTGTATGTTTCCTGACCAGGAATCAAACCCATAACCTTGACAACCTTGTCATATTCAGACAACACTCTGAGCTACCCAGTCAGGGCAAAGTTGGAAGAGATCTTAGAGATCATCTATCTATTCCAAACCCATAATTTAGCTTTGAAGTATGTATCCTGATGGATTGGGCTTTCCTGGTTGGCAAAAAAAAAAAATGAATTGCCTTGTTATGCTTTGATTACTTTCATGATTCTGTGTCAATAAATTCAGAGAAGAAATAGAACCAAGACACATGAGAGGGAGCGGCAGGTAGAAGTCAAGGCAAACTTAAACATTTACAAAGAGGCTTATCTATCCAGGGAAAATGTCACATACTATCTCAATGACCTCTGTTGAATACTGGAGGCCCCTCCCAAACTCCAGATACCTTACCCTGCTCCACTCTGTAAGATTTCCCATGGCACTTAGTAACTTAGAAATGCAATAGCCCTTAATTATTGCCCATACCCATTGTTTATTATTTTCTGGCTCCTGATTTGGCATTCCTTTCTCCACATACATTGCTATCTCAGGGGCTTATTATATTCATAGCAAGCACTGATGTTTTGGAGGCTGGGTAGCATGATGTTTTAGAGTGGTGCTTATCAAACAATGTCTGGTAAAGGACTGTTTTTTCAATTGCCAGTTGCTTATGGATCTATGTGTGGTCCTAGTGTATAGAAACAGCAGACACCTGACACCACAGGAACTTTGCCATGTGGGTTTGCCAACAATAGAACTGCTCATACTCTTGGGTGTCAAGTGAGCAGCAAGTTGCTCTAAAATGTCCTGGTGCTTAGCCTTATTTTTCATACTGATCTCACCACACACTGGTGCCAGGTCATGGGCTAGCATCAGATATATAGGCACACCTTGGAGCAGTATACGCTGGAGTCCATTGGCCTGGGTTTGAATTCTAACTCTACCCTTTCCCAATGAGGCTGTCGAGTCTGTCTGTTCCTCCGCAAAATGGTAATATTTACAACAGCTCCCATGAAGGATTGTGGTAAAAATGGCATGTGTTTGTGCACTTGAATGGCTGAGCACAATGGCTGGCACCAAGACAGTATTTGGTAAATGTCAGCTCTTATTGTCACCACTTGACCTTTCCTCAATCAGGAGCACACCCTTCACCTCATGGTTATGGAATCTCACAGCCAAGAGCCATCCCAGGAGTATGAGAGAAAGAGGCTGTCAGGACGGTCAGGGGGAGGGGGGCAGGACACCTGTCTAGGGACTGAGAAGGTTTCCCTCTTTCCTTCCTTTTTCCTTCTAAGCAGTAGGTTGGGTCATTTTGCACCTCCAGCATGGGAAGGAAAAAGGATCCATTGTCCTAGGTTTGAATGGCTGAAGTTGAAAAGAGATCTTTTTTTTTTTTTTTTGGCTTAGAGATTCCTGGTAATTCTCTCCACTTTTCGATGAAGTTGGCACATCTGAGTGAAACTCAATGTGTCCCAGAAGAGGTCAGAAAGTAAGGAAACTGAGAGCTTGTATCATATTCTAAACAGTTCAGAACCCCAGCTTTCACCCAAAATTTATGGGCACTGCCTGATTTGCACCAGGACATTTCTGATGGAAAAATCCCTTTGAGAAGACACTTGTTTGAGTTGTTAGGAGTGTCCTGACAGACAGTCATGCAAGTAAGTGTGTCTGGTGATGGTGCTTCGCCAACCTTGACAACCATCTACTATTTGTTGAGTGATTTGCATATATAAACCCAACCTGCTTCCTAAAGAACATTGAATAAAATACCACTTTGTCATGCTGAACATTTCAAAGAAGTAAAAGAGAAGAGTAAAATAAATAAATGAGGAAGTACATTCTGTTTATTAAGCTAGTTTGCTTAACTGATATTTACAGGATGACAAGACTAAATTATACACACATACATATTTGTGTTATAAACTCTTACAGACCACATATTGCATACTAAGGCATGATTCTAAGGTTCTTCCATGTTTTAACTAATTTAATCTTTAAAACCACAGATTGTTACCAAGTTTATCTCAGTTTAGAGATAAAGAAACTGAGACACCAATAGATTCAATGATTTCCCAAGGGTGACACAGGTAATAAGTGGCAGAACTCAGACAGTCTGACACTTACCCACCATGCCTTACAGGATGGTTAGAGCTCCACTTAAGGCAAAGCCTATCAAAATAAATATATTTTTATCAAGTGAAAAGAGTTGGTTCCTGCAATGTGTGGCTCTGGGTGAGTTACTTCCTGGTTGAATCTTAATTTACCAGTCTTGTAAATGGGGTGGCTCGATAAGACAATTTGGGGAGACTCTTCCAGGCACCACACACCAGAATTTTCTGCCTCGAATCACCACCATACTTTCCTTCTTGGCAGCCTTGCTTTATTTTGCTGTCTCTCCTCTCTCAGCACCTCCTGCTTTCCTGGTTACCCACATTTATTGCCCTATTTCTGCTGCAACAGGCAGGAAGCAATGTTCCAAATCACTTCTGCATAAAAGACAATAAATTCACCAGGCACAATCCCGGGAGAGAGCAAGTAGAAGGACTCAGAAATGGGACAAAATTAAGGGCCATCTACATCTTCTTTTTGCCAATGTTCCAGCTCTAGGAAGAACACTTCCCTTCTCCTGACCCCCGATCAATACAACTGTCTTGTTAAGTCGAGGATCAGAGAACTATGGGAAGATGACTTAAAGATATCCTCTGAAAAACTGAGATTGTTTGATTCACTGATAAATCCCAAATGTTTAATGCTCAGCATAGTACCTGCTATACCCTAAACACTCAAAATGTTTATAGTATACACCTAGCTCTACTTCTGTCCTATACATAATCATACCTTTATAATTTCTGTCTATATTTGTATAGCTATGTAGAGTTTAAGTCCCCCTTCCTACCTACTATCTCACATATTTGCAATGATCTCACTTAATTCTGCTTACTTCACAGTTTTTAAGAGAATGTCCCTCTCCAAGCATAAAAGCCTCTTTGGCCAACTCTTCCCCTTCCTCCCTCCTGAAGCAGGTCAGGGATCCAATTTAAGAAAGTTTTATTCTGAGCGCCCAGTAGGTACCAAGCACTCTAGCAAGACACTAAAAAGCAAAGGAGAACTGAACAGCCAACAACTTCAGCGGGAAGCAGTAACTTGAAGGGTAGGGAAAGGGAGCTACCACATGTATCTTCTTTCCCTTAGTCAACACAGCACTCAGCATGTTTGCAGAAATAGATGTGGCTCACATGGGGGTTGACCACACAGCTGATTCACAAGACAGTCTGCTTTGGTATTAATAGAAGGAGAGAAGGAACTCTGGATACTTCCTACAGCACAGATAGGAAATAAGCAGTTTGGTTCATTCAGGAAAATATTAATCATGTCCTTCCTTCTGCTAGTCTTGTAATGGCTAACAATGGAAATAACATACTGAGTATGAATATATGGATTTTTAAAATTATTTTATGTAACTAGACAGGAGGACTTACTCTATAAAAGCCTTACTTTAGAGTGAGATGACTGTCCTTCAGTATTTGAAGCTCTAGTGTGTTAGAAATGTGAGTTAGATCATCTCTAATAATTGTAAACTCACCCTCTTTAAATCAGAGATTTGGATTGGTGACTATAATAGACATCGATGGGTTTAATTCAGTCTGTGTCTTTTTGGAAGATGGAGTGTGGATATGGTGGTATTTTGTGCTGTCACTAACTCATGTGGACACTCACTCATGCTAAATTAAATCTCTAAGAAGATGGAAGGCTAGGATAAGGATTATTTTTTCAAGGATCATCCTAGTTTTCCATGGCTTAATCCACTTGACTGAGGATAGACTCATGAGGTCTGTCCAGAAAGTATCCAGCTGTGAATATGAAAAGCATGGACATTTATTGAAGAAGATACAAGAAATATTGTACACAGGACAATGACATCTCAGTCCCTTCAAAGTATGCACTCACAATTCATCTTTGGTTCCAACCTTCTTAAGGAAATCTGATTCATTGGTAACAAATTCAATCAAGTCATGCAGCATGCTGTTCCTTCTGTTTTTGTAGCAGAAGCCATGGAATGAATTTTGCTATGACATGTTTCAGGTCAAGATTCTGCATCAAAATCTTGCGCATAGTAGTTTTGGAATCCCTAGATCAGCTTCTAGTTCTCACACTGTCAGTTGCTGATCTTTGCTGATTGCAGCCTGTGCATGTTCGACGTTCTCCAGTGTTCTGCTTATTGCAGGCTTGCAGAAGAGTGTGGATCACTTTCAACAGATTCTAGACCATCTTTGAAGCACTTGCGCCACACTTTTATTTGAGCTGCACTCATCAAATTGTCCCCAAAAACCTTTTGAATCATCTGAATAGTTTCTGAAGATAAATGTTCAAGCTAAACACGAAATTTGATGCAGAGTCGTTCCTCTACTTGCTCAGTCATTTTGATTGTGATGACCACACAGTACACTCTTGCTTGACTGTGTCTACGACTCCCGTTGAATAGAACAAACAATGAAGTCGTTATTGTTCCCACATTTCCATTCTAGTACATTCACCTTGGCTGCCAGGCTACATCCATGTCATGCAAACCATTCTCCTTATAGTAGCAATAGCTGGACTTTTTCCAGACAGACCTCATACATTTATTTCTCTAAATGAAGTGTTCTTCCACAATGGGAATTCAACTATGGAAAGTATTTTGAGCTCTCTGGGTTCAGTTTTACAGTGGATATTCCCTCATGAAGTGTTGATATGGAAAAGAAGGGCAAGCATTTTCTCATGTCTACCAGGAACCAGGGTCTTTATGAATATAAGCTCATCTCATGCTTAAATTTTTTTGCAAGTGATGAAGCAGATGTTCAAAGTGATTGTATAACAATAGGTGATAGGTGATGTAGTCTGTATTTAAACCCTAGGACTATAGGCATCTTCATCATACCTCCCTGGACCCCAATACCTCCATGTGACTGAGTTGGTATATCTCTTTTTATCTTGTACAGATAACTCAGTGAAATAAAAGCATTAGATACTAGGGAGAGTGGGTATGAAAAGAAGGGAAACAGAAGATGTTCCATTCTCCTGCCTCCCTCCTAGCAAAAGTACAACTTTGAACCTGAGTTACTATTTGTCTTCTTAGCTCCTAAACCTGGGAAATGAACATCACTAACCTGACCCCCTGCTGAGCCCCACAGTCTCCATTAGCCCTTTATTCAGTTCTTCCTTCTTTCCTTCAATAAGGCTTCAGACCATTGTCACTCTCCAAGCATCTTGTCAACCTCTTCTCAGCAGAAAACCTTACCATGAAGACCATGAGAAGTGGAAGCCTACAGTGCTTTTCTATGAAGAGCCATGTGGTCATTTTCACCCACATTTATTCTCTCTTCCTTTTCTCCAGTCTCAGAATGAGAGGTTTTCCTGCACATGATCAAAACTAATTCTTCCTTATGAGCCCTTGATCCTACATACCCCTTTGATTTGTAGCTCCCAATTTTCCCTTCCAATTGCTTCCTTCTACTCCACCCTTCGTTTTTCTCAGTGTTCACTCTGGGAGGGGTGGGGATGAAGGGAATATCTCCCAGGAAGTGAACCACTTCTTTCTATTTTGTGACCAGTAAAAAGACACCTTCCTCATAGTTTTGCCAAGAATTGGCCTTGACGCTGCCTTTGCCTTTAAATAACCCTCACATTGAGGAAAGATAGCAAATCTATAGCTGTGATTAAGAACCTTTTAAAGAGGCAAAGTTCAAAGAGAACAAAAACATTCTACACAAATCCATGAACAGTTATAGTCCTTTTGGACCTTTTTTTTTTTTTTTTTTTTTTAAATTCAGGGTTGTTAATCAGCTTCTTGCCCAAAGATAGAAGGTGTGATATTTGTGCACATGCTAATCAGACTGTGCCAAAAGTTAGGCTCTCATGAGACTTACCCTTCTGCAAAGTAAACATGGGCTGTTATTGGTTATCACCTCAACTACAAAGAGTTCTAAGCTGAGCAATATTGATCCAAGTAGAGAGATAAAGCCTGAAGGACTGAGTGTACATGTTCTTTTACTTGAAACAACTTCCGGCTCTCCAATTTCACATTTCACAGCATCACAAAAATGAGCTACACCAGGGCTCACGTGAACACAGCTGCCACTGACATTGCCAATAATAACAGTTCCTGGGAGGCTGAGGGTGAGAAGTAGGTACAGTATTGGCATTGTAAGAGGAGCAGGGGCTGTGGAGCCAGACAGGTCTATTTCTGCAAATGTTGTTATAGTGTAATTGCCTCATTTCCACCCTGGTGCCTGTCCACTGCCATGATCTTTGTATGTTTTCAAACTATTTTGTTAAGTGTGTACAAATTTAAGTTTGTTATATCTTGTTGAACAGACCTTTTATCATTATAAAATCTATTTTTCTTTTAGATCTCTAATGATACTTTTTGCCTTTAAGTCAAGTTTGTCTCTCTCTGAAACAAATACCACCACATAGGCATTCTTTTGAGGTTCTTGTCCTATAGCTTTTCCTGCCTTCTCACTTCCAAATTGTAACTTCCTTTTAATTTTCAGTGCTGTTCATAAACAGCATATCAGTGCATCTTTTCTTTTAAATCTCAGCTGACAGATTTTGTCATTAAATTGGAATGAGCCACCCATTTACATTTAATGTAATTACTAATAATATTGGGCTTATGTTCACATCCTTTATTTCTATTTGTCCTACCTCTTTGCCCTTGATTTCTTTTTTCCTACCTTCTTCTGGATTAATCATGTAAAACATTGAATTAGTAATAATACCTCATGAGGATTTAATGTCTAATTTTGTAGAAGCTTGGGTAGGAGTCATGGGGGTTGTAGCCAGGAAGATGAAATCACTGAGATCACAGTGGCTCCCCCATGCTGGTTTGTAAAGTGATGTTCATGAGATCCATGCCATGGATCTGATGCTGAGCTAAGGTCTCATAAATTTCTAACTTGATTAAATGAACAGCATTCAGGTCATTGTTCTCACTACCTGAAAATAGATTTTTAACAATAGTGTTCCAGACAAAGTTGCATATTTAAGCTCAATTTTATGTAAGAGTGTTGAATATTGATGCCCAGTTTCAAAACAGCAGAAACCATTGCATGTTTGTAATACTATCATTTTTAATGCATGTTGAGATCTTTTTGTATTTCCATGTATTTGTATTAGTTTTCCAGCTGTATTTCTATGGGAAAGTCTGTCTTTTATTCTAAGATTATATTCTTCCAACTTTTCTTAAAAATTAAAAATTATTGCTTTATGAAATGATGCTGGATAGTACTTATGAGTGTTTTATTTTAAATGACGTTCCTAGCTAAAATAAAATCATGCAAAACTTAGAATAGTCTCTTAGTTAAAGAAACAAACAAACAAACAACACTTTTTACCCATTCATCTGTAAAATCTAAAAGTCTAAAAACCACTCATTTGGGTATATCATAATTCAGACTCCTCCCAAGCTTTGTTTTAGTTTCTCCTCAGCCTCATCTTTATTGTAAAACTTGCCAAGTTTCTGAAAGTGATGAATTTTAAATTTTCATTTATACTTTTATAAAAAATATACCTTCATTATTGCATTTTATGAGATTGCATGACTGGTATTGAAACTTTAGGACTTTTCAAAAACCATATAAATATTCAATTCAAGTACCAAGTATTCACTTGTAAACATCTGTATGTATATTAGATATCACACTGTTGACATTTAAATCCCTTGGTTACAAATGAGACAAACTGAGACACAGTTTGAATGGCTTGCTTGAAATACCATGGTTAATTTTGGAATATAAAAAACACTAGTTCTGTGAATGAATTCCTGATGCTTTCCAGCAAATATATGGTCCCTTTTCTGTTCTGAAGTCGGGGCAGGTATGAAAGTAAGTCATAAGTCTAGTCCCCTCCCTGGCACATTTCTTTCCCACCCCAGAAGCCATATCACAAAATTACCCTGTTCCTTTCTGACTCCGAATCCACATCCTGCTCCTACTCCATCTGTTGGCCTGGAGGACACCAGCTACCCATTCTTCTCTCTGGAGGCCACCAATCAAAGGTCCGGATTCTAGCACCTAGTTCTTACCCATGTTTCCAGGAGGTGTACAGAAGACATTCTGTCAGACTTGCCCTCCACCTCAATGGACTTCTATTTTGTCTGTCATCAGCCCAGACTGTTCATCTGGTTTGTTCATACTTTGTGGTTTTTCTCCTGTAGGACTTGGAGCCATGGTATAACAGTCAGTTTTCAAGGAAGCAGGGGATTGAATGTGACTCTTTCAATGAAGCTCCGAATCACAGCACTTACTTGTATCTTGATGTTGACAGCCTCATTTTTCTGGAAGGATTTCTGGCTGGCATGTGTTTTATTTATGTGGGCCTCCCATGGTGACAAAGTTCTGATCGTGGAAAGTCAACCACCACACACTGGGTCCTCGAAGGTCCCCTTTTCAGCATTGTATGAACTTAGAATTGTTGATCTTCAAATCAGGGTGTCAATATTTATTTGGTTCAATTCCTCGTATGTGAGGCAGTAAGCTATTATTAACCCCCTTGGTCAATGAGCCAACTGACAAAGTTGGCTAAACAAAGATAAAGTTTCCCCAAAAGACCCTAAAATGTAGAGGGAATAAAAGGAAGTGAGGCTTTCTTATTTTTAAATATTGTTAGCAATGAACCCTTTTCTCAAAGGAAATCTTTTATGGAAACCCAATTTTTAAATCCATGAAGCAATTGGCGTGCCATTACTTCAGAAGTTCTCATTTATTACATTTAGTTTACTAGCAATAAATGAAAAATCCTGAGGCTGTTTTCATGAAATAAATATGTGGGTTTGCAAGGCTGAGGCGATAATCATTTCATACTAAAATCCATGCACAATTTACTTCTGGATTTCGTTTCTTATTTTGCTTTTGCAGTACCAAGAAACCTCCACTCACATGGGAACGTAGATGTAAAATTTACAGTAAGGAAAGGATTTGTCTTGCAAACACTGTACAGTCTTTGCTTACATTGAGTTAGAAGCTTCAAAGTGAATTGGATCTTTTCTACTCTACATTGAATCACTAACAATATCTAGCTACTGCTCATATTTCTCATTATAAATACAACAGTTAGAGGACCCAAAAGCTACAAATAAAAATAAAATAAAAATGCTAGAGTAAAAACATGATGCTGTGGTGTAAAATTTTTCAATGGACTACCTATAGCACACTGTGTTGAGAGTATACTGTCAGCACATAAACCCATGTTTGGCATTTAATTGAATGTAATATCTGTGTGTTTATTTGTGCTATTTTACCTGAATAGCACAGACCTGAATTCTGAGAGAAGGCATTCCAATTTAAACAATTAAAAAGTTTTAAAATAATGATGTTATTCCATTAAGTTCAGCCATATGCACACAGATAGAGAGAGAATCTTTATTAAAAGCTCTGCGCAAAGGCTAGTTAGCTTTGCCCAGGATAATATCTTAGAAGGTCTCTAAGATTTTAACATTTAAGTGTCATATTTGAGCATCCTGTTGTTATGGTTGTTAAAAACAGCATAATTTCCCTGACTGATGGCACAGTAGATAAGGCACCAGCCTGCGAACCCAAAGGTCGCTGGTTCGATTCCCTGGCCAGGGCACATAACCAGGCTGCAAGCCAGGTCTCCAGCCAGGTCTGTAGCTGGAGGCAGGTGAAAGGCAACCATACATTGATGTCTCTTTCCCTCTCTGCCTCTCTCCTTTCCCCTCTCTATAAAAATAATAAATCTTTAAGAAAAAAAAAAAACAGCATAATTTGAGTTGAATATTGTGAAGGTAATTCTTTCTTGTGGTCTATACTTCTGTACATCTCTGGCTCCTTGGCTGCTGCCCTATCCCTGCCTTCTTAAATAGCTTTCCTGTATCATCAGCATCATAGCTCTTCCCACCTGAGTGCCTTTGGCATTAGCTCTCATTTTCTCTCCTTGAGCCTCTCCTTGACATCTCAATGCTTCTTGCTTAACCTTGGTTCTTCACTCAGATACCACATCCTCAGGAGACAAAGCCATTGAGTATTACCCCTTCCAAAATAGCCTTTTTTCCATCAGCCACTCCTCATCACATCACCCTATTTTATCCTAAGAACCTTTTCATAGCTTTACTTTTTCCATATTTGAGGCCTGCCTTCCCCAACTAGAAGGAGTACTCTTTGAGAACAAAGACACTGTCTGGTGGACTACATACCTCAATTCATCTGGATAGGCCTGTGACATGGAGTGATTCTTACTGTCACCCCTTTCATTCTCTAAAGTGAGTCATTTTAGATGCTAAGTTATATGACCACTTTGACCATACCTCATCCCTTCATCCTAACATAGCACATGGTACATAGTAAGTGCTTAGTAAGTTTTTGCTAAAGCTAAATGTGTCATGGATTGGAAATCATGAGTCCTGGGGGCCAGTCCCAGGCTCCAACATATGGTGTGTCTAATGCCCCTCCATGATCAACAGAGCAGGTACAAACTTCAGCAGGCGGCATCCCAAGTACTTGCCCATAACGTGTATTCTATTATATCAGGCAACATGGTTCTGCCTATAGATATTTACACAGAAGTTCAAAGTTAACTCATGGTCCAAAGCTTTCATTGACACAGGGGCAGAGTTTGACTTACAACAAAGAAGAATTATCAGAGTCAGACAGTCCTCATGAACTAGTGAGTGCCTATTGCTGGGGATCCTCCATCAACTGCCCAGGGCAATGTATTCCCATGGAAAGAATGCTGGGTTGGAGAGTCTAATCTTGGCCTGCCAATTAATAGCTGTGACACTTAACCTCCCTGAGACCCAGACTTCTCACGTGTAACATGTACAATATGACTTGATCTTCCCTCTCAGATCCTCATATTTTCTCTTTTAACTTTGTTGGTAATTATGCAAGGGTTGATCAATTATTTTGTTGTAATGTGATAAAAATGTCTGCTGCCATATCAATAGAATGCCCAACATAATATAATGCATCCTGCTAGCTGGTTGGATTTCAGGCCAGGAACTGTGGGGTCAGGTGAACTGCGTAAGGTGCTGAGATGAACCCTTCAAGAGCTCCTTAGACAGAGACATGTTTCTGTCTCAGTTTTGGACTATGGGAAATAGGTGTGGTAACAGTTGTTTTGCTTCCATCCCAAGATCAAACAAGGATTCTACATGTGAATGTTGCTTGTGGATGAGGAAGCACTATGTAGTAAATATGAGAGGCTTTAGGTGTTGCAAAAAATCCAGGTTGGGAGTGCTTAAGTGTCCAGGTGGGAGGTTTGTGCCAAACCTTCAGGGGTGAATGAATTTCTCTTTTTTTCCATGTGACAGAGGCATGATTCCAACTGATGTTGGAAAATGTAGGTATCCTCCCATGCTCTGTGTTGTGGGGTGCTCTCCACTACCAAAGCAGGACGGTTCTTGGGTTCTGACTTAGGTACATACATGTACCTTCCACTTGGCCAGTGTAGGGAGAGCCTGCGAGTGTAGGATTCAGGTGTCCAAGTTGGTGGTCCAACCTACGTGACTTTGGACTTGTCAGTCACCCTGAATATGCCTCAGTTTCTTCATTTGTAAAATGAAGGCCTTGGTTTTAGTAATTTCTAAATCTCTTATGAGGTTTGCCCAGCTTTCTTTTATGAGCCACATGTATTTTCCCTCTTATCCAGAAAAAGCTACAAATCTTATTTCCTCCCACTGCTCATTTGCCAGTTATCTTTTGCCATCAATGAAATGTTTTTTTTGTGTGTGTGTTTGGGTTAACCTGAAAAAGATATACTCATTAACTGGAATTCCTTTTTCCCATGGTCCTGGGATTGGAAAAGTGTCTTAGAACCATTTCCTGAGTATCTGATCCTTTGACTCAGGACCTGAGGAAGGGGCCAAGCTCTCCTGCAATGGGAAGCATCCAAGCAGCCCATTCTAGTGACATCAACTTCATCCCTTTTGGTACTATGATGCAGCCATCTTTAAATGGTTCACACCTGTTGCTACTATATGTGTGGCTGAGGCGCAAATGCCTTGACATCAAAATAAGGATGGTTGCTGGGAAACAGAACAAAGATGTAGCATTCATGGACAGTTGTGTCAGCATTGCAGAATGTTCTGCAGCATGTCTATTCAAATAACCTGTATGAACATTAGGGAGAGACTCTAATACACTACAGATATCAAAATGCACCCACAGAGAAAATCTTAGACTCCTCCAGCCAAAGGAAGCAAAATAATCAGCCACTTCGACTCCCATATGTGGTGCTTGAGCCCCCTTCACCATATTCTAGCCAACCATGTATCAAGCTCTTGGTAAAATATGCTCCCTGGAATGGGAACCGCGCTTTCTCATAAAATTCTCTTAAATCCTAGGCAATACTATTAGCTAGAATATGTGTTCCTATAATGACCTAAAGTCTTTATAACCTTCATATGACAATCTTCACTGAAGCCAGCCCAGATCCAATCATTCGTTCCTAGGGAAGCTTTCAGTTCTTCCCAACTGCATCTTTATCCAAAGATATTTTCTCCAGCTCTAAACATATTCTTCCATAATTTCTCATGGGACATAATTTCAAATCCTGTCCTACTTAGCACAGAGAACCACTGTCAGTTTGAAAGGCTAAATCCTATTGTTTATTAATGCCACCAGTCATGGATATCTTATGTGTGTGCTGTAAGCAAGGCATTCTGTATGATCTAGAGATGAACTATTACTCATCTCACTCTGTAGGTTGTCTCAACTTGTCCATTTTTACTTGCCGTGTGACTTTGGGTGAGTTGTTTTACCTTTCTGAATCTCAGTTTTCTTATTTCTAAAAGGGAGGTCATTTGGACAATCTCACAGCATTCTTATAAGGATCAAATACAACAATGTATGAGACACTCTTAGAAAACTCTAAAACACTATATGAACATTGGGCAACCTGATTAGAGAAAAGAGGAAGATGACCAACTGACATATTAGATAGAAAGACATCAATATCATAAAAGAAGTACCAGCAATGTGCTAAGACTGATGTACCGAATGATAAGGGCACACTTAATGCCAAGCTACACACACATTAGGGATTTGTTATATGAACTTCCAAGCAGACAAAATTAACCCACAGCAGTGACAATGATGACCCTAGGGGAGAAAGGCAGAAACTTTTATTGTACAAGATTCCAACTGGAGAAATTCTTTCCATGAGACAAATGGAAGCCAAATACTTTGCAAGGTGGCTTAAAAATAAATGCATGTGTGTGTGCCTATCTCTGTTTACATGCACCTGTGCATAGCCCTTTTTGATGGCATTCATGTTGAATGTTCCTCCTACAACACGTGCCATAAAAAAACCAGTGGCCTGGCAAAAGCTCTCAGGCTATTTTGAGCAATTAGTGGTCTCCTTATTGAAATGCTCCTGAATCTGATGGCCTTAAACATGGCCTCTGATGAAATCGGTATTCATGGCAGGTGCCAGGGCTATCCCCATGGAAACAGAAGGTAGTGGGCAGATGATTAGAGGATGTGCTTACTAAAATGGAACACTTTTGAGAAAACAGAAGATGATTATAATAATTGTGACAGGGCAACAGGTGGATACTAGGACTTACCCAGGCAAACTGAGATGTGTGGTTTAGGGAATGAGCTTTAGAATTAGTATAGCCCAGGTTTCTCATTCACCTCTGTGTCACTTTGGGTGACAGAGAACCTCTCTAAGCCTCTTTCCTCATTTGCAAAAGGGAATCTGTAATATCCATTACACTGTGCATATAATTGCCTCTCTGTCACGACGTGCTGTAGGTTTGTGAAATATATTATCATTCTCCTGTTCTCACCTTTCTCCCTTCTCTCCTTCCTTCTTGCCAACCTGCCCTCCCCAAGTCTTCAATTGTTGAAACTAAGACCAAGACTGAGCGGAGTCGCACTGAGTCTTTCTGGGGCCATGGCTCTGATGATTCTGAGCTGCAGGCTCAGGTATGACTGAGGACAGGGAAGACGGGAGAAGCCACAGGAAAGAGGACAGCTCTACGTCAGGGCTCTTGATTTATTGCAATGTGAACAATTGGGGAAGTACAACATTGATCATGAAAAAGGAGAAGGAAAGTACAAACATAGAATGTTGAGATTTATTCAGTCATCCATCCATTCATTCATTCATTCAATCAAAAAGGTGGTGTGCTGATTGAGTCTCTGACCTCATGCTAGGTAATGGGAAAGGCAATGGTAGGTTTATAGGACAGAGAAGGATTTGGCCCTCATGAAATTAATAAATTAGAATTCCAAGACTCCTGAGATCCTGGAGGGCTCCCCATGAATCTAAAAAGGAAGAAAACAATGGAATTTCAGCAAGTGTGCTTAAAGCATTTTCTCACTGTTGACATGTTTGTTTATACTGAGAGAATCACAGAGGCATATACGCCAATATTTCACCCTATCCTGTGGGATAGGGAGTTTATGACAAAAAGTTGTTATAGTTAAATGCTATCACATCCTCCAATCCAAGGGGTTGGCAAACTAGTGTTTTTGTAAAATAAAGTTTTATTGGAACAGAGCCACAACAATATGTGGTCTGTGGCTTCTTTTGTGTGGCAGAATTGAATCATTGGGAAAGAAACCTTCATACTCGCAGACCAAAATATTTACTATCTGTCTCTCTGAGACAAAGTTTCCTGACCCCTGCTCACATGACCTTTGGGAGAGCTCCGAAAACACATGTGTGTACGAATGAAAACTCTGAGAAGTTTTGTGCTGAAGAAATCTTCTAATGTTTAACCAAGCACTGCTGTGACACGGTCCAGAGTCCTCCCTCCTGGGATCCATGCCCTTGTGCAGCCTTCGCACTCTGTGTGTAAGCTGGGCTTTGATTTATTTTTAACAACTAGAATGTGGTAGAGTGATGAGATGTCACTTCTGACGTTAGGTTATAAAAAGACCATGATTTTATCTGGTTCACTCTGGTTCTCCCTTGCTCAGGAAGCCCCAGGTGAAACCCACATGGGGACAATCCGAGACCTCCAAATGACTGTGTGAGTATGGTTGGAAGTGGACCTTCTGAGGCTGCCAACAGCCAGCCGAGTGAGCTTGGAAATTAATGTGCCAGCCCCAAGTGAGCCTTGAGATCACTGTAGCCATGGCCAACGGCCCCACTGCCACTTCATGAGAGAGCCAGAGCCAAAAACTTCCTGCTAAGCAGAGACCAGGTTCCTGGCCCCTAAGAATAATGAGGCAATAACTGCACAGGACCTTAACTTGCTAATCATTGAAGTGGTTTGTTGTGCAATCATGGATCATTTATACAGCTCCCAAAAATATTGGGTCATTGACAACATCTTATACTCTTTTCTTGCAACTTCCTTCCATGAATCATCCATTGCCTTCTGTCACGTTGCCATCTGTCCAGAGAATGCAATCTGAGAAATGATCATGCAAGGTAGTAAATATTTGAACCTTCCAAATATTCTAAACTAAATAAGAATAAAGATAAATTTTGTTTTCATCCTGGACTTGGATTAAGACCCCAAAGAGCTGGTTGTCTGTCTTTGGTTTGATATAGGAATAATAGATCACCTTCAGACTAAAAAATTAGTTAAATCAAAATTTCCATACAACTACAAAAAAGAACTACAACTCTGGGAAATCATCAGCAATAACTGCTTCATTTCCTGCCCTCTGAACCCTATCTTTTCCAAGTTCTAGAAAAAAAAAAAAATAGAGGTGCTATGCTTTAGAGACATGCTACTAAGCACTAATATCTTCTCAGTATCCTCACCCTAAGATATAACACAATGCAGCATTGTTGTTTATGAGCTCTGGGAAATGCCTTCATTGTCCTGGAACCGGCCTTGGCTTCTGACGTAGGCCACAGCTGATTCACAGTTTCGTGACATTGTATTTTCTAACTCATGAATCACATGGGTCAGTGATACGTTTCTCCTCCATTGATGACCATAAAGCCTTTTTAATTGAGCTGGTCAACATCAGAGGGGACAAGGGCTCAGAATAAGTGATTCTGAGAGTTTAAATATCTTTTGTTACCACTAGACGTTGAACAAAATGAATACCAATTTCAATGATATCTTTATAACAAACTTGATGTATGTATTCTGTGCTTAGGGTCAGGGATGCATGCAAGCACACATTCCTATCAGTGAGGGATGCTAACTCACTCCTGAGTGGGCCCCATGGCAACTCAAAACAATGTACTCTTTAGAGTTATCCATGAGTGAGTTTGAATTCTGATTTCACCACATGCCAGTTGTTTGAACTTGGGTATGATGCTCAGTAACCCAAGGTTTTGTGTCACCATCTATAAAAGGTATAAAACCATGGTTTTGAGAATTATGAAATACATATAATGTTCCGCACAGTGGCTGGCTTATAATAGGCACTCAAAACTGATCATTCCTCTCCTTGCTTTACTCCCTGACATACCAGAAAAGTGCTTTCTGTGGCTTGAAGGATACAAAATTTCAGCATTTCTGTAAATGACTAAGACACGCAACAGTAATGAAAACCCTAACTTTGTGGATCTTTATTTGTTGAAAGGGTCCTAGCAAACAATACAGAGCAAAATATGGACCTAGGATTAAACATAGCCCACCACCACTTTTTGATAAGTAAAGTTTTATTGGAACACAGCCATGCATTTGTTTAGGTATTGTCTACAGCCACTTTCCCAAGACAAAGGCAGAGCTAAGTATTTGTGAGGTAGATCATAGGGCCCACCAAATCTACATATTTTCTATCTGGCCTTTTGCAGAGAGCATTTAATGACCCTGATCTAAAGTGTTGATCTCTGGAGGCAGTTTTCGGGGTTAGGCTCCTAGAAGTTCTGAACTGATAGATATGTTTGTGGAAGTAAATTCAACTTGAGAAAACTGTAAATGTCAGAATGTGGGAAAGAATGGTCTGGAGGATCTAGTACTATGTTGCAAATCCAGACAATTTAGCTAAGGTGCCAGGGAAAGAGGATATAGGCATGGATTCAGCCATTTGGGATCCAAAGCCATGATGTCCCTTCACAGCTCCCTCACTTCCAAGTCTGCAACCTTGAATAAATTACCTTGTTCTTGAAGAATTGGTTTCTTCACCAGTAAAATAAGGATTGTAGTAATTTCTCATTTTGAGAATTTTTGTAAGAATTGAATGAGATAAAGTACTCCATAAACTTTAAAGCTTTCTAAAAAAATTATTTTTATATACTTATGACTCATAACAAGCACTTGAAATGTGCTTGCTGAATGAATTGAATTAATACCAGAAGTACATCTCCTAAAGCTGTTGGCAAAAGTCTAGCATTATACATGACAGTCTATTTTGTTTCAACAGTCAGGTGTGAGTTTAACTCCTTTTTGCACTAAGTCTCAACTATATTTTGTTTTTAACTTGAATAGTGTTTTAGAGTTCATGCAAAATTTCAACACAGACACTTTCTGATCCCCGTAGATGGTGTTCCATGTATGAAATGTTGAAAGCTGTGAAATGCCATTGTTCTCATTTCGTACTGATCTATCGCAGCGAGGTTAAGCCTCCTTTCTCCTGCAAGGACTAGTCTAACATCAGACCTGGAGAAGCCAGCGTGTCTCAGAGCCATGAGGACCATATTGAACAAAACCTTCTCCATTTTTCCTTAGGCTTAGGATCCTAATGATACTCTGACAGCTTAGGTAAAAGTCTTTCTGCTCCTGCTCTCATGACTCTTCTGGTCTTGAAGTGAGTGCCTAGGGCTCAGCACATTGATTTGCTGGTGTCCACAAATAATATCTGTGGGGAGGTCTGAGGAAAATCTGGTTGTTTCTACCACAGGGATGAGAGGAGAGGAAGAATGAGCAGCTATGATGATAGAGAAGGAGGTCTGCCTTGAAGGGGAAAAATGGGATAAATTTAAATGAAAAATTACTATTCTGGGAAGATGCTGGCAGGATTCCCAGATTCCCCTTTGTGTGAATGGCATTCAGTTCAATTAGGTTTCCAGCCTGCGATAGGCGCCAGCTGTGCCGAGTGCCTGCCATGTCACTGATTTATTCTCTGCCACTTTAATCCACCCATGCTCAGGGCTGGTGACAACACATACCGACACCCAGTTTGCAGTGAATGGTGTCGTTCTGACATCAGAATGTCATAAAATATGAAGTGCCCAATGGGAAATTTTCTTGCGCAGGTGGGACAGGGAGGAGTCAGGGTGTGCAGGGAAGGACACTTTAGGAAGACCTTCAGCCATACTTCATGGATTACACTTTCTTTGCTCTTTGCCATACGTACTTTTATCTAAAATACTGTACATGCGTGAAGATGCTAACCATTTTATAGATGAGGAAACTGAGACTCATGTTAGTGACCTTCGCATGATCACTCAGGTTGGGGAGAGAACCCAGTTTGTTCATATTCTTTTTACTCTAAATGTCTATTCCCATGAGCCCTGAGTCGACCTCTTAGTGTTAGGTATGTCTGTTGCTTTATCTTCCTCCCATTTCCTCCTTCCCTCCTTTCTCTCTTTCTTCCTTGTCTCCTTTTTTGTTTCCTTCCTTCCTTTTTAGACTTTGGAATAGAAGTTCCACCTGACAACTAGCCCATGCTAAAGAAGTTGTTTGTCCTTGGTGGTGTTAGAATTTGAAGTGGTTGGAAGGCAAGTGCTCTATCGCAGAGAACCACTCAACTAACCCCTACATTAGGGTTACTATACAAGAGAGGGTTTGGTTAATGATTTGTGTAGAAGAGTGTATAGTAAACATACTAGACCTCGTGGCCATTTGGTTTTGTTCACAACTACCCAACACTGCAGCAGTCAGTCAAAAGAAGGCACAGGCAATCTGTAAATGAATGACCATGGCTTGGTTCCAATAAAACTTTATTTACAAACTCAGGCAGCAGGCTAGATTTGGCCTGTGGGCCACAGTTTGCTGACCTGTACTAGAATGCCTTCAGCGTTAAGAAGCTGCACTAGAATTTCTCTGCAATCTTGGGCAGAGAGGCGGGACAAAAGCAAGGAGACAGCCTCCGGGAACTTCTGATGGGGTGTTAGTGCGTCCTAAGGGTTCCTGCTTCCCTGCGCTTTGTGTTTATGAGATGAAAGGGAGGATCATGGTGACCCCAACTAACAGAACAAAGAGCAACTTCCCTTGTGAGACTAAGTACAGGGAGGTCAACTGGTGGACCTCAGTGATCAGGGCTGGAACTGGAAGTGAACTTGAGAGCTTGAAAAGACATTAAAGAGAAGATGAAGCAAGGGGACATCCATGGTGGTGGTGGTGGTGATGGTGGAGGTATTTAGGGATCAATGCAGAGATAGAAGTCCAGCCTTTTCAACCATTTGCTCTGACACTAAAGGCAAATTAACTTTGAAAGACAGCCTGTGCTTCTTTGCCTCAGATTCTAAGCATCCAGGACATGTTTGTCCATCTGTCCAATCACTCACACTCACCGACTCACTCATTTATACATTCAAACTAGTTATATTCATTATTATGTATTAAAGACTTGCTTTACAAGTCTCTGCCTTTGAGGAGCTTAGAGCCTAATGGCATGGGACTAACACATGCAGTAACATCTTGTGGGCACCATGGTAGAATTTTACATCAAGGTGCACAAAGGGGACACAGGGTGGTGAGAGTGCATCTGCCTGATGTCAGAATACAGGATGCATCCACATCCCAAGTCTGGGGAGGGTGATCATGACTCAGATTCAGCTTATGTTGCTTCTACTGAGGTTTATCCTTGAACTAGTAAATAAGCAAGGTAAATATTGCCTTGGTTCCCATGGAGATGTCACCAGGTTTAGGTACCAATATCTTCTGCAAAGAGTATGGCCTCCCAGGTTGAAAAAACAAAGAAACTTAAGAGATTGCTGCCTTTATACTATCAGACTGCAGGAGGTGGCCATGCCATTCAGATTTCATTTGTTCGGGTCCAATGGCATGATGGGACCATTGTCAATGTGGTCACACTCTCTCTTACTATTCCATAAGTTAGTCATGTGGCATAAATAAAGAACATTCATTTGGCACTTTTTCCAAATACATCTCAGTAAGTGTTAACACTTTATTTTGGGGGGATTTCATTTTCATTGTATTTTTTTTCCCATTACCATCTAGTCTCCTTATAACCCCTCCCCCAGCATTCAATTGTAATATTAATTGTCTACACAGCTAATGTTTACACAGGACTTTAGCATTTTAAACATAATTATGTACCCATGATCTCTTTTTCTTCTGATCATCACAGCAAACCTTATGAAACTGGATGAAGAAACTGAGTCTCTGAACTTAGCTAAGTTCTCACTGTTTATGTAGCTAGAGCTAAAACTTCAACCTGGTTTCTCAATTCTGTCTTCTGAATTCTTGATTTCTGGTTTGGAATTCTTTGAGAACCTATCAGGTCCATTTCGGCTCTCCTGTTCTCCTTCCCTACCGCTATTGAAGGAGCACAAGGAAGTATTGCTTTTTAAAGATAACACAGAAGGGTGGGGGAGATAGAGCTCTGAAGAATTTAACGTTGGGAGGGAAATCAATGGTTGGGGATTTGTTCTATCAGCTCCAGCCCTCCAAATGGGCAGGGTGCCTGTGTGGTCATAAATGGAAGCTAATCCTCTCCTGGGCACTGGGAGGTTGTAAAAGGAAAGCCTAAAATGGTAGAAAGATTTTGAAATCTCTTAAGAGAGCTCCAGGATTTTCACTGTTTGGGGCTAAAGATAAGTATTAGAATTATGAAGAAAGAATGCCAAGTAAGGCTTTTGAAGTATTCGGAGTCAGTATCATATTCTGTGCTAAAGAAGGGAGAAATGCAAGTGGATTGCTCACAGTCAAACAGGAATTTTCTCATTGATTACCTCTCTGAGTCCTCTCAAACTCTCAGAAGTGTTATTATTATTTTTAAGTAGCAGTATCATCACCTTCATCGAGTCAATGGGAAACAGGCTATGTAAAATGAAAGCTGTTAGCCCTGCTTGGTGTGGCTTAGTGGATTGAGCACTGGCCTATGAGCCCAAGAGTCGCTGGTTCGATTCCCATCCAGGGCACATAACCAGGTTGCAGGCCAGGTCATCAGCCAGGTCCCTAGCTGGAGGCAGGTAAAAGGCAACCACGCATTGATGTTGCTCTCATTTTCTTCCTCCCTCCCTTCCCCTCTCTCTAAAAATAATGAATAAAATCTTTAAAAACAATAAAATGAAAACTGTTAACATTCACTCAGTGCTGAAGCTGAGATTTGTCTCATTCCTATGTGAGGTCCATTCTCTTCCTGGCTGATTGTTTTCCTCCATAGAAAAGCTGATTTATACTTTGTCCTGCTAGAAGGAGGTCTCTCTTTTTTTTGGCCCCCAGCCATTTTTGTTGCTGTTGGATAAGGCAGCATGCTGGTTACCCTGAGCCTCCTGAGTGGTCCCTGATGTCTGACACAGACCCAGAGGACATGCCCAGAATGCATTTCCCATGCAGCATGAGTGAGGAACTAATTCATTAATCCGTGGAGGGAACCCAGGCCTCAGTTCCTAATGGACTAAGAACATGGCTTTTATAGACTCCTCAGGGGACCATTTTTTAAATCCTTAAATGGCAGAGCTGGAAGCTGTCTGAGGTCACGTGGACCAACCTCATGATATTGCAAGACAAGCACACTGAAGTCACCCGGGAGAACCACCTTGCCTATGGCGTCACACTTTTGCTCAGCTCTGCAGCCATTTAAGCTTCCCTCTGCAAACACATGCAAAGGTGCAAATGTTAATGAGGTTGGCCAGTTGGGGGGGCGGGGGGTAAGCTATGCATGGTGCCTGGGATGCCTGCTAGGGCTAATTATGCACCGGATGACTGAAGGAGAGAAGTGCATTCATGGCTGCTCCTGGCCTATGACCCTGAATGCATGTCTTGTTGAGAGTGAGCTGTCCTATCATTGCGGCCAGGAAAGGCAGGTTGTGTCTGGGTATCTCATCTAGAAAGGGATAGGCTTAGACCCCATTCACTTTTACTTTTTAAGGGTTCATTGACCCCCGAGCCTAGGAAGCCTCAGCTGACTGGTATAAGCCTCCGTACATGGATTTAAAAACCTACTCAGAGCCACTTTACGTGGCAACAGGTTCATAACCTCTTGTCTTTTTATCCACAGGGATGGCGGTTGGCTGTACTATCATCTTTCCTTTTTGACCCCTACAGAATTCTGGAGGACTCCGCTTCCCCTCCAGGAGAGCATCTGCCTTCTCACAGGTAAATGGGATCACTGTGGGCATTCACATCTCTGCGGGTTTATCTGGAGCAAAGCTATCTTTGTGTAAGCTCAGTAAATAAGAAAACAAACAAACCTTTTTTTCTGCTGTTTTTCCCCCTGGGCATTGTAATGCTGCAGGGACACAATTTAGTTCTCAGGACTTTGAAAATGCAACCAATTAACAAAAATATGGTCAGGGACAAACCAGAGGCTCCCTTCCAGGAGAGCATTTGAAAAACCAACCTGCACCAATAAAAACAATCTCTATCTATCTATCTATCCTTTCACAAATCAAGGATGTGCCCATCCGGGAAATCAAACAACCTTTTATAAACAGTGGGTCATTTGTGTCCACATAATATGTCTGAACAGAGCTTAGGTTTGGAGGTTGGCAGGGTGGGTTCTGCTCAGTCACCATTTATTTGTATGACCTTGGGAAGGCAGGTCCCGGAAGACTCTGTAAGACTCAGTTTCCTTATTTGTCAGCCGGAAATTGTAATATCCTCAGAGGTTAACTGTGAAAAGAACTAGCACAGCCCCAGGCACCTAGTTGGCCCATGGTTTAATTTCAACTTGGGTGTAAAAGTTTTGGAAATTATATTTCAACTGAATGAGTCATGGGCAAGTGGCTACTGCACTGGATCTCAGCTCCTGCAGTTATTTTGAAATGATTTCTCAGAGTCTTAAATGGTAGTAATTACATGCAAATTATATTCAATGAAAAGCACTATGTATATATATTATTTAGTATTCACCATGCCCTGGGAGTTAGTTAACTCTTACTTTACAGAAGATGGAAGCAAGGTTGGGAAAGGGCAAATAGACATTCAAGGTTGCCATGCTGAAAAGGGAAGTACTGAGATGTAGACTTTCAAGACTCTACTCAGACTGGCCATATGATAGTCTCATTTCTGAGACAACATCACGGTGGAGAGTAAGGGAATGTTGGGGCCCTCCCAGGGTACCTCCATCCCCATGTCAGCTTCTCATTGATTCCCACACTTTCTTCTTAGGTCAAGTCTTCTGAAACCAACCGTTAATGAGTTGGCTATGAGCTCCTCTGGGTGAATGATGTTGCTCACCTGGGCACTCCCAGCCTCCACTGAACACAGCCGGGCACAATGCACACTGCTCCCTTCACCTGAGCTTACCTGGACTTTGTCTCTGTTTCCTGCTCTTCTCTTTGCAGCCTTTTTATTGACTCTGGGCCTACCTTTTAGAATTTACCAGACTTTTAAAGCGGAATGACTAAAGAAGCATTTATTTTAATACCTTCTTGTTATAGGAAAGAGTCTGAAGTCATGAAATGAGCAGATGGTAAAGGAAGGTCTTTTTTTTATTAAGTGTAGGGTTCTTCCTACCCCAGCACCTGACCTTAGGAAGACTGCCCATTCATCACTCCCACCGCCTAGAACCCCACTGCAGACGCTTTCCCTACAACTGGCAAGAAGCCAGTAGCAAAAGCATGTTGATCCCACAATGTGAGGGTTGATTGAGCTATTTCTGCATAACATCATTGTCCTTGGTGGGCTAGGAAGATGCTGGGTGGGCAACTCCTGACTACTATGTGCAAGGTAATGTACTCTGACTGTATTTTGAGACCTACTGTGGTCTTGTAACTTATAATAAGAATACATATATCTGGTCTTCCCTATTTCTGCTACAGGGCTCCTAACATAGATGGAAATTCTTACAGGATGAGAGCGATAAAGATACCTTTTGTTATGTTAACGGGGTGGCTTTGGAATGTTTCTAGGTGACCTGAGGATGGGTGCTGGTTGCCAAGAGAGGAGAGGGGCTGGAGATTGAATCAATGGCCAATGACCAGAGATTTAATCAATCATGTCTCCATAAAAACACAAGCGACGGGCTTTGGAGAGCTCCCAGGTTGGTGAGCTCACAGTGATTCAGGGGAAACGGCATCAGAGATGGCATGAGAGGTCCAGCCTGTTTCCCCAGCTTTGTGCTATGCATTTTTTCCATCTGGCTGTTCCTGAGTTATATCTTTTCATTATAAATCCATGATATCAAGAGTAAACTCCTTCTCTCAGTTTAGCAAATTAATTACACCAAAAGGAGGGCGCTGTTGGAACCTCCCACCTACGGTCGGTTGGTCATCATCACTGGTGACAACCCAGACTTGGTATTGATGTCTTAAGTGGGGTGGTGGGTGCAGCCTTAGAGAACTGAACCCTCGACACATGTGGGGACCAAACCTAATTATAGATCTCTGAGGAGTCAGCCTAAGGCACTGGAAATGAAACCAAATTGGTAGGAAGAAAGGAAGAGCATATTTATTGAGTACCTACTATTAGGCTTTTTGTCAGGATGTCTCAGACCCTAAACTCACAAGCTTGCAAACTTGCAAACTCTCTAGCTACATAACCTAGCAATGTTCTTAATCTCCCAGTGTGTCATAAACTTTTTATGAGGCTTGAGATGAATCAAATAAAAATTCTTAAAACATTTTCTAGCATGTAGTAACGCTTGGTAAGTTTTATCTCACTATGTTGGGGGTGTTGCAATGTGTGTGTGTTGGGGGGGGGGTTGGCATTTTCAGCTGGTTCGATGTTGGGGGCGGGGGCACTCCTGGCATTTAGAGTTCAGCTTCCACAGATGTTTACCATCTTACAATGTATACAGTGGGCTTGCACCCAAGGGAGTTTTCTCCACCCCAAATGTCAATAGTGCTCCCATTGGGAAACACAGAGCTATGTCCTATCGTGTGGGTTGCATAATTTTTAATCATTATCAAATATTAAAAGGTCAGTTATTATTACCCCCTAATTCACCAAGGAGGTAGCTGAGATTTTCAATAACTTGCCCAAGGTCCAAAAGTCATTAATTAGCCTTGCTTAGTTT
Organism: Noctilio leporinus; assembly: GCA_004026585.1. Taxonomy (NCBI): domain Eukaryota; kingdom Metazoa; phylum Chordata; class Mammalia; order Chiroptera; family Noctilionidae; genus Noctilio; species Noctilio leporinus. The sequence goes on along the minus strand of PVIW01001371.1, from coordinate 51,361 downwards.
TGAATTTGATTTCTGCCTCTAAAATCATTATTATTATGTTATTGCACTCTACCTTCTTGATTATGGACAGCCAGAGACTAGCATTACAGTGAAAACTTGAGGGAGGGGAGTGAGTCAATGAACTCCTATCCCAATTTAAGTAGCAATGTCCTAATTGGTTGGGAAAAAACAGCTAATTTATGCAATTGTTGAAGTGTAGCAGTTTCAGCCATGTGTCAAACTACACCTTCTCAACTTCCATGGCTGAAAGTCTTTTCATAAATGAGGTTTTATTGAGCCCACAATGCTAGCCAAAAGACCAGTCTTGGTTTGGAATCTAAACCACCAGCAATCAGCATGGTTAGGTAGAAAAGATAGCATGTCTGCCATTGCAAAGCTATGCAAGGGTTTTCACACATCAAATGGGGGAAGACAGAAGAAAGAGGTAATCTGGAAGAATTTATATGAGCTATGGGAAAGGGGGAGGGCACAGTTAAGGGGAGAGGGTGCAGCTCTAGGATAGCAGACTTCCTGTAATGAAATGTCTGATTCTGCAGGTTGGCTAGGAGAGGAGTCTGGTAACCATCAGGTAAACAAGCGACTAGAATTAGTTAGATGGGTGCCTGGCTAAAATAATCTGCGGAAATAACCACCTGGAAATTAATCCAAAATTGCAACAGGCAAACCGGGATATGAGAAATCTGTTAACTGGACTAGCAGGGTTTATCTCTCTCATTTCCTGGCCTCTGTAATTTAATTTAGGACATCACAGAATTTTTTTCTTGTCAAATGCGAGAAGCTGTTCATTAGCTAGGTGGGAACTTGTCTTATTATGAACCATTCTCCCCTTTGCCAGGATCCTCTTCTGTTGGAGCTGGTGTGAACACACAGTGGCTGTCAGAGAATGCTGTGAACTTCCAGAAGAGGTATTCTTTAAGCTGAGTTAATGTGTGCAGGTATCTGGTAATTTAATCAAGGGTCAAACACATCATAGATGAGGGCACATCTGAGAAATATATGTTTTTCTTAGAATCTAAATAAGAAACTCGGGAATATAACCTCTGGAGAATTCCTATACCAACTTTCCAGTGTCAGAAAGATCCCTCAGATGGGGTGAAATACATTAGCCAGCCTCTGACTTCGTCTGGGTCTATTTATTCATCTAACAAATACTTGACTGCATTTCAAGGACAAGACATTGAGCTAAGCACTGCAAGCATAAACATGAATCTAACATAGTATTGTCCTCAAGCGTATGATTTGATGAGGGGCACACACAATAAGAAACGACTGTGGTCCACTGTGAGGGGAATGATGACAGAAGGGCTTCCAACATGTAGCCTAAAAGTGGAAAGGAGTGAGTCTACAGAGCGGGGCCAGGCAGGCTTCCGCCCTTCAGCCAGGTGTCCACCGGCCAAGGGCTTTGCAGGAAGAGCTCAGGTACAACAGGAAGAAACAACGGTAAGAAGCTCAGCTCTAAGTGGTTTGGCAAGATGTAAATAAAAAATAGTGGGAGAAATATAAGGCTGGAAAGCAGGCAGAAACAAGGTTGGGAGGGCTGCTTGCCGAAGAGGTGACCTCTACTTGGCAGTTAACAGGGAACCAGGAGCAGCGTAGGAGCACAACAAAATAAAATAAAATGTAGGTGCATCATAGTATAGGATAGAGAAAAAAAAGTGTCAAGATCTGCTTTTCTCCCCATGACGATGTGCCTGGCAATATCGAATGAGTCCCCAGATCCGTGCAACTGTTTCTCATCCAAACTCCCATCTTTTTCAATTTCCATCACAATGGCCGCCCAGCTACCGTCTTCTTCCTTTCATTTATCCCACAGTCATGGAATTTTTCTAAAATCGGAAATGCCAGGGAATATGTGCTAACTAGGAGCTCAGCATATTTTTCTTGAGGGAATGCTAATAAATGGAAGTTAAAACTCACAAGAATTTATAATTTAGAAAGCATTTTCTCAAACCCTTTATGTTTTAGAAGTATGCTATGTTGTGTTCATTCAAGGATTGAAGGTTGTTAAAAAGACAATAAACAGATAGGTACAAACTAAAGAGTTAAAGACATCAGACAGAAGGACCAGGAGGTAAGAAGTCAGTGTGGATATAGACATGGGCGACTGAACTGGGGTGTAATCGAGTCTTTGAAATGAAACAATATTGTTGTAGGTTGCATTGTGTTTCATTAAAATTCATATGTTGAATGAAGTTTTAATCCCTACTACCCCAGAATGTGATCTTACTTGGAAATAGAGTCATTGTAGATATCATTAGTTAAGATGAGGTCATATTGGATAGTATGGGTCTCTAACTCAATATCACTGGTGTCCTTGTGAAAAGAGAAAATTTGGACACAGAGACATGAATAGAGGGAAGACAAGATGAGGAGAAACGGGGAAAGGATAGCTATCTACAAGTCAAGGAGAAAACTGTGGAATAGATCCTTCCCTCACAGCTCTCAGGAGGAACCAATACTGCTAACACCTTGATTTTGAACTTCTGGCGTCCAGAATTATGGGACAATAAACGTCTGTTGTTTAAGTTACCCAGTTTGTGGTGCTTCGTAATACAGCATTCCTAACAATTATGATGGTAGGCTTTGGCAGGTTGGTCTGTGTGGCTGCCTCTAGTGGATAGTGTTGGTACTTCACTCTTACTTCCCAGTCTTGAAGCCCTGCCTCACTCTGGTGGGCTTGATCTTCCTTCTGGAGAATAGCCCTCAGGCTGCTGGAGCAACTTTACATTCAGCACAGACTGTCCCTGGGGATGTATAACTTCCCTCCCTATACCCACGAGCCCTTGCCCAAAGATCAAAGGGTGTGGAAAGGGGTGATGACCACACCCTTTCTGGGCTCTCCAATGGAATCTGTATCCCACAGCTCCCCTGCAGAATAACGATGAAGTTCCCTTCCACAAAGGTCATCTGAAATCTCCTTCCTGCCATGCTTGACCCATCCTCTTGCCAGCTTTTCCTCTTAATATCAGCTTCATAAATCCCCTGCATCTGAATCCATAGCTCAAGATTTGCTTCGGGGGACCTCAGCCTAAGACACTGTTGAATCTCCCTCCCCAGCACTGAAGCTAAGGGAGTACAATTGGCAAATGCCAGTCAAGGTGATAGTTGAAAGGCAGTATAGACAGACATATAGTACATGGATGTGCCTTAGAAGACAGGACTATTACGCAAAGATGAACATAGAACCCGTGGAGGTAGCAAAGGGGACCTAGGAGAATGCCAACAAGACCTCCGTGTCCTTGTTAGAGGAGAGTCATATACTATTGAGAAGAGCATGAGCAGAGCCATGAGCAAGACGCAACAAACGTCACAGCAGAGAGGTTTCGTGCTTCACTTACCCCGATTCTTGGCATGTTGCTTTTACATCTTCTATTGTGCTCCAAGAGGCTGTGTGTCACTCGCAGCAAGAAAGTGACTTTTTCACCTGCAGAATTTGGCTCTGGGTTAGTTCAATGCTTCAGAATTTAAAGTGATTTTTCTTTCTTTCTTTAAAAGGTCTCCATGCCGTGTTGATAAATGTCACAGAGAATAACGAATGTGATGGAATGTGCTGAGGATAATGGGAGTTACTTGCTAGCTCACCTGAACCATGACTTGTCTACATTTAGGAAGAATAATGAATGTAATTTAATATGGCACCTTTTCAGGGAAGTGACTCAAAACACTTTTCAAAGCGAATATTAAAATGCTGAATTATGCAATAAAGACATAGATTTAAGTAGATAATAATAGATCACATGCACGTACCAAAGCACACAATGCAGCAGAGGGTATATTTATTTAAATACGCATTCTATTGTTAACAGGGAAAGCGATGCACATAGAAAGAGAAGTCACCATGGGAGGAGGGAAAGGAAGGTCATGTAGAGATTAATAGCAATTTTAATAAGCGGAGCCGGAGCAGGATTGTGCAGAGGGCATGAGAGCGAGAGTCACGGAACAGTTTGATGCACTGTGGATGATCTGAGTGGCCCTGAACAAGTCAGTTAACCTATGTGAGCTGTAATCTTCCTACCTATGTAAAATGAACTGATATTGCCTGCTCCATAGGGTTTTCATGAGGAATTAATGAGATAATATATATTTTTGCAAGTGCTCGTGAAAAAAAAATAGCTTTTAAAAATATTATTCCTATTATCAACTACAGCCAGCTGCTACCCATCTTAATATGTGTCATCTTATATATTCTTATGCATCCCATCTCTCTCTATTTCATGGAATACAGACATAAGTACTGTAAAGAGCTTGAAGAAAAAAATGTGGCTGTATCTAGCTCAACCACCTTATTTTACACATAAAGAAACTGAGGCCCAATGAGATGTAGTAATTTGTTCACAATCACACATAAGTGCATGTACGAGTGTCTTTTTCCAGGGACTCTGCCCTATACTTTCAGGGCATCACTGTATTTGAACCTTAGAATGAATTTATGAGGGAGCCGTTCTTATTTCTCCACGAGGAAAATGAGGGACAAAGAATGGAAATCATTTGCCTAAAATCACACAGCTGTCAGGTGGCCCAGCTGAGTTTTCCACCTGCATCCAGCTGAACTGACTCTTTAGCAGGTGTCTTCAGTCTCCCTCCCTCCCCTCTTGCCTTCCTACCTCCACATTCCTGTTGAATTTCCATGGGGTCGGAAAGTAGCTCAGTTCTTCTTTATTGGTACTTATGCTAGCAGGTTGCTAGTTACTATGTCCTTTCTCTTTTCCTAGAGACTTTCCATGTTTCCTGGGGGGGTACCAAACTTGGGAAAATGTTGAAAACAGTATTGTCTCTTGCTTTGCCCTACGTAGGAATTTCTGCCAAGGTTCTTTTCCAATCTCCTTTGCTTTTTTCTTTTACTCAGAGCCAAGGAGCTGAATCAGAAAACCCAGGCTTTAATCTGTGTGTTTAGGTTAGTTATAAAGTCATTCTGAGACTCAGCTTCCACATATGAAAAATGGGCTTATCATAATATCTACAATAAGGTTAGTTTCATGCAATGTTTATGACAATCAACTAATATATGTAAAATACTTTGAAAACCAGGAACTTCTATACATCATTCATTTTTAAAAATGTCAATCAAAAACTGAGACTTAAGTTTTCAGATAATCCATATTTTACAAGTGAGATGTGTTTGCTAGCTCACCAGCCAGAGGATACAAATTCACCAAAAATGATAACGCTGTTGAATTCTTAGAAGTCATTATGATTCTATTAATAGTTTTGAATATAGAACAAAGGTAAAATATCAGTTGTTTTGAAAATGATGGCTAAGGAAATGACGGTTGAGGACATAGAGCTTTCACCTCAGGTCTCTCCAATATGACTTTCTAAAACTGCAAAATGCTTGGCAGCTGCCTCTCTTCTGATAAATCAGCCTGTCAAGAAACAATGACCCTTCCCATGGAACAGGAACAAAACCACCCCATTCTCCAAGGTGGACTTGGAACAGAAGTCTCCGAGACAACCTCAATACATCTCAGTCATTTCCCATTCATTGAGGGCATGCACAAGGGCTGATGGAATTCCTTCAGCCTAGTCAAGAGGCGCACCAATCCAGAACGACCCCCAGAGACCCAGATAAGGGAGTGAATTAATTGTCCATTGTAAATATCAGTACTCATTGGTCAAGGCACCCACTGTCATTCTCTGATGTGAATCACAAGAATTTTATTTGAACCGGGACCCAGGAAGCAAATAAGAAACATAATTGATCATTCTAGTTTCCTGACAACAATCAGGAGGGGCTAATTTGCTCCTGGAAATCCAAAGGGAATCAGGTTAATTGTGGGATATTTTCAAGTTCATAGATTTCAGAGATGAAAGGTATAAGATTGGACTAATAGTTCTTACTTCTAAGATCATGTGACAACTGACTGAAAAAAATGCCCAGTACACAATAAATAATAAATAGTCTCTCTCTCTTACCCCTACTTCTTCCTTTCAGATCTAAATAAAATGGCCATAATATCATTGCCCTAGATCCTGTTTCTATGCTTGAAATAAGTATAGGACTTTTAAACATGTTTATGTTTTTCAATAAAATATTATAAAGCCAATAAAACAAAACAGATGAGAGGGAAGCTATTCAGCAGGCAGGCAGAGTCCACTGAGTTCCAGCCTTTACCCCCATGGTGGCCCTGAGGGACCCAGGACCTCACAGAGCACAGTTCAGAACGTTCCTATTCAACAGTTCTCTTAATACAATGATTGGCATGAACTAGGGGTTGAACATGGAATTATTTTTAAAATGTTGGAAACTGAAAAGTACAGGCTTTTGACACTTTGATTTTTGTTTTCTTTCTTTTTCTGTCTTCTTTCTTTTTTTCTTTTCTTTTCTTGAGAAAAGAGATACTAGGCCACACCACACACACCACACATCACTATCCTTCATGAGGTCGATGGTGAGGGTTGTTTATTTAGTTCAGACTTAGTCACAGGTTGAGAACATTCTGTGGGTTTTACTGGAACTAGATCTCATGGCTCATCCCGACTAAGATCATCCTGGCCCAGGCTGCCTGGGCCTCCCTGGGGCCATAGTCAGGATTCCCAGGCTCTGAAAGAAGCAATGGGGCTCCTGGGTCTTCTCAGCCTGAGGGACACCCTCTGTGGCCTGCCTGTCCCACAGAGCCCTGTGTTGCAAAGCTGGCAGAGCCTTGACCTCTGTGTTTCCCACCCCTCCAGGGAGACCATCTCGTGGCGAGGAACCTAGAAAGCCTACTATCTTGGATTCTAGAAATATCTCCATCCCCTGGAGGTCAGGCTATGTTTTTATATTTTGGGCTGTCTCACTTGTGTGCTACTCTGAACTTGGGTGTGGTTACCCTGAAACAGGCCTGTTGTTGAGGGTTTGTTGGTATCTTGCCTGTTTATTTCATTTCACTTCACCACAGACTTACTAACCCTCACTTCTGAGTTCCCCAGACACTGGCTCAATTCAGAGACACTCCTACTTATTGGAAGCCCTACTATGTGTCAGCCAGAGGATAGGAACTTTCAGAAGTGGGTTTAATCCTCTTAGCAGGCCTGTGAGGAAGAGATAATCTACCTTCTTTGGAAAAGGAAAATCAAATGCTAAGAGTAACACAAGTCACTCAAGGTCACATAGTGAATGAGTAAGAAAGTCATTTCAAACCAGTCAAGTAAACTCAGGTTTCTTTTTCTTTCACGGAGTTGGGCTCTAATGAGAAAATTCCATCCAATTAAAAAAAAAAAAAAAAAGTCTGATGTACAGTTTAATCCTCCATGAAATAGCCACATTTTTAAGACCTGAGGTTTACTTAGCCAAATGAATTTTTAGATGAAATAATTTAAGCATGGTATGTGTGTGCACATATATGTGGAGTACAGAGAAAAAACAACAAAATAAGTAGAATATTAAAGGTGAGATACACAGACAAACGTATCACTCTCTGGTCCTCAGTTTCAACAACTATAAAAAGAAAAGTTTAGATAGAACATTTCCAGTGTCCTTGCCAGGTCTTTACATCGTATCTGCCTGTGTGAGGGGAGATGGTCTATTTCCTCTTTTTCTTTTTTATCATTCACTTGTTTAAAGACCTTTGTTTCTTCTGAGGCTGAGTCAAGTCTGATAGAAATGTCAGGCAGGATCCCTGTAGTATAGCTTCTAGGAGCTCACATTGTTATGGAAGCCGATGTCCCTGACAGGAAGCTGTTTTGTGGTGAAGAGGTTTTCCTGGAATGTATTTCTTGAGTGGAGGGGGCCACTGGGGCAACTCTGCAGTTCTGTTGTTCAGCCCCTCCTACCGTAGTGATGTAGGCCTTTGTGGGGAATATGCAGATACCTGGCTGGGTAACAAATAACAATATGAGTGAATGAGACCAAGTTCATTATATCTCAGGGATGTGGTTTTGGGAGCTTGAGTGGCCAGGGCCAGGGAGGACCCCTCATTGAGGAGAAATTGGGCATCAGGTATTGAGCATGGTGGAAGGTTATAAAAGTTGATGTTACAAGCATGGGTAGAACTTGATGGTGAATGAGTAAATGAGAGGGATCCAAACAAATCCAAAGAGCACAAGTCGAAGGAACAGGGTCCAAAGTTAGACCAAGATGTTTTCTTGTACGAAGATGGAGCAGAAGTAGTTGTCCATGGGATATGCGGTAAGTTGTGGTTGTGACTCATCCTGATGCCAGGCGTCATAAGCTTAGTTATTACCTGCTGGTTTCGGGAATCTGTTTCATAGAAACAAGATTTGGAGGTGGAAGGGACTTTGGGAACTACTCCTCTACCTTCTTGTACAATGCAGGAACCGTTTCAAAATCAGCTTTTGTCTAAACCTCTAAAAATGATTAGTGTTGACCACTTTTGTCAGGCCTTCATAACCCTTTCAGCCCAGTGTTGAGAACACAGGTGGGAGAGTGAGACAGCTGGAATGGGAATGCCAGCCAGGACACCTCGTCATTATATGACCTCAGGCAAAACAACTACACTTTATAAACCTTATTTTCTTCAAAGTACATTGGAATTTTTTATACTCGAGAGGGGATATTGTGAGGATTAACAAAAATGTGTAAAAGCAGTCCAGCAAATGTTCGGTATAAAAAGCAGGGCTTAATAAATGTTAACTTCTAATATGCTTTATCTAAATACATCTCATTTTATTTTTATGAGGAAACTAGGAAGAAGTTATTATTAGCCCATTTTATGTTGCGAGCAGATTGAGTCTAAGAGAATTTGAAATAGGTTGATCAGAGTAACAGAGTTAATAAGTGGCAGAGTTGGGAAATAAGCTTAGGTTTCTGTAGATGCAAAGTCTGTTTGTTGTCAATGAAATCACAGGGCCTTTCTTGCTTAGGGAAATTCTGCTTTCCAGCAACTAGGAAGCAATATAATGCAGCTCTTAAGAACATGAGATTATAAAGCCCTGCAGTACTGTAAAAATTGGGATAATGGAAATAAAACACCTTGCACACAGGGCATGTAATAGTCACTTGTAGTGAATCCCCACTAGCATTTCCTTCGCTGTCGCAGAGCCTGGTAGAGGGCAGGTGTTCAGTAAGTAATGTTTTCACCTTGATGGCACACAAGTTGAGTCTTTGGGGCGCCCCCAATAAAGCCTATTTCCTGTCAAGCACCATACCAATGTGAGAGGGTATCTATTGTGTCTGGTCCAATCTCTTCTCAAAGTTGCATGGGACCAGTAACTAGCTCCCCTTCCCCACCTACTTCCAGTCACTTCTTATGTCTTTGAAGAGAGGTCACATGGAATGGCCACCATGCTCACCGTGGGAGAAACCAAAAGGAGAAAGTCACAGGTCTATTCTGGGCCTTGACATTGCCACCCTGGTTACCCAGCCTTATTTCCATTTCCCAAATAGGACACTTTATGAGACACTTCCATTTTCCCCTTTACACTTGAGAAGAAACAGCTTTGAAGCACAGGTGAACAATTTAACTTCAGAGTAGAATATCTGATGAACTAGTAACACTTAGAACGCAACCTGAGCACCACGCATTTGTGATGGGAAGTGGTTTTTCAGATCTCTTCAGAAGAGCTGCCTCATTCAAATCTCGAGTCTTAATATGGTGTTAACCTGCTTTTACTCCTCAGTGATAGTTTGCTACCCTGAAACCTTTAACCCAAATTGATCTTTCGCTACCAACATGAAAAAATGTGACATTGTGATCTATGTAAGTGGCAGGGCAAATTACATGGCAGTAACAACATTCCCAAAAGTGAAGCAATATTGTCCCAAGTCTAGCACACCTGACAAGCAGGTATAGAGGGAAGTTAGAAAATGCTACCTGAATGCCAAGGTCAGGCAAGTTGACTTGGATATTTTCTAGGGCCTAGATACCACGAGAGGCCTAAATGCCTTTGGTAATAGAATGAAATCCCATTGTTTCCATATTGAGAGCATTTTGCTTTGAAGAATCTGCAATACATAACCTGAATGTGTGAACTGCAATTTTTTTCCATTGATTCATATACTTATTTAGTAAGTTTCCTGATAATGCTAGTAGCATTTGTTGAGGATACTTTCCTTCTGCTTTTGTTTGTTTTTGGTTGTTGTCACACATTAGTCATGGTGCTGAGGTTTTGTGTGTGTGTGGTTTTTTTTTTTTTTTAAGATTTTATTTATTATTTTCAGAGAAAGGGGAAGGGAGAGAGGCAGAGAGGGAGAAAGAGACATCCATGTATGGTTGCCTTTCACCTGCCTCCAGCTATGGACCTGGCTGGAGACTTGGCTTGCAACCTGGTTATGGGCCCTGGCTGGGAATCGAACCAGTAACTTTTGGGTTCGCAGGCCAGCACCTATTCACTTAGTCAACAGCCAGGGCTTGTATATTTATGTTTTTGTATACCAACTTTTTCTCAATGATGTGTTTTGCTAATCAATTTTATAACTGTGTTTTCCATTCGTTATGACAGTCCTTTGAGTTTCAGGGTGTCCAAAGATAATCAATCTTTTCTTTTATGGTTTGTCTTTCTGGGTCTCATTGAAATAACTCCTTTTCTAGCCAAAGACAGTAAAAATAATCTCTTGTATTTTATTCTAACTTTTAAATTTGTTATTCCCCCTTAATCCTTAAATCACCTGGAATTTGTTTTTGTGGGTGGGGTGAAGTAAGGACCTTATTTATTTATTTCAGTTTGAAAGGTAAAGTTTTTAATTGAATGTTTTGGGGTGACATTAGTTTGTTTGCTGGTCCATTCATTCCTGAGGATTTTTCATGTACTAGTCTCTATGTATGAATGAGTGAAAATATAGGGCCAGGCCTCTGTAGTCCATCCATTTACATTATTTTATGCTTCTAACTTCCTTTCTTCTCTTTTCTTATTTTCTTCTTCCCTGCCTTCTATCAGATTGCCAGGGTGGTCTTGATTCGGACTCCTCTCTTCATGCTCCACTAATATAAAAGTTCTAACTTCTGTGTTGTTCTTTAGAGATTATCCTTAATATCATCACATTCAAATTTGATTTAGCAATGTCAAAGTTTACAATGTGTTTGCCTGCCTCTCCCAAAGTAGAAGCATTTTAGCACAGGTAAACTCCAATTACCCCTTGCTACCTTTCATAATATTGATAACTGGTATCTTAACTCCATCATGCTTGCAACTCTTCCAAGAGTAATCATCTGTTGTACTCTATAGTTAAGTCTAATTTAGACTTATCTACATAACTTTCAATTTATTTGCTCATTATTACTCCTTGCATTCTTACTTATCTTTGTAGCACTTTGCAAATATTAGTTCACTGGTTTTCAGCCTCCATTGCTATGGTCAGTCTAATTGTTATATCCTCACAGATATCTGTCTTTTCTCTCTGCTTGCTTTTAAAATTATCTCTGTTTGGTGTTCTGTATTTCTCCATTATGTGTCTAATTGGGGTTTGCATTTTTTAAATTATTCTTAAAATGCAGTGTGCTTCTTTACCCTGAAGACTCAAATCTTTCTTTTAGTTGGGATACTTCTAAGTCATGATCTTTTGAAATATTACTTTCTCCCCTCTTCTATATTCTTTACTTTTTAGATAATCTACTAGGTACATTGGACAAAATTATTTTATCCATCATATCTCTTAGCTTTTCTCTCATATTTTTCGTGTCTTTATTTTGTCTGAACCACATTTTGTGTAATATCTCTAGATCTATATCCACTTATTCTCTCTTTTCTGCATCTGATTTGCTCGTTAACCCTTCCATTAAGTTTTTTTTGTCCTAGAGGTACATATTTTCCATCTTGAGAAATTTCTCTGTGCTTGAGTGTTTTAAAAATATGCACCTTTTCTTTTGTTCATAGTTCTTTCATTTGGGTTATATTTTATTTTTACTCTGTTTTAATATATTCAGTTTTTAAAAGCTTTATAGCACCCCTCAGATTATTTTATTAATATTGAATTCTTAATATGTTATCTCCCCAGTAGTAATATTTGCTGAATTGCTTTATGGTATAGCTTTCCTCAAATGGGTTATAATGGGTGATTGTGAGCTTATCTTTGGTGGAGGTTGTTTCTTTCATTGTTGGAATAACACAAGCCAAGGTGTGAATGTATTATATTTTCTTCTATAATAACATCTAGTTTGTTCATGGATCTGTAACTAATTTTTATACAAGCAGCTCTATTTGGTATTCCTATGCCAGTTGAGAACCGTAAACTCAAACCCCATACACTTAAGAGCTATAACCTTAGTGTTTATTTGCTATGCAAGATATTTCTTGTCTATCCAGGACTCTGTTAATATAAATGGTCCTCTTACAGGATCCTGTAAGATATGTTTCATCTCCGCATTTTACCCAGGCTCAAATTTCATCTTTCTAGTCACCTTGGAGGCATTCAAACCTCAGCCATGAACTACGAAAGCCTATTCTACATCCAGTATCCATTCATAAGTTGCCACAATAACAACCCTGGTATTTCCTGCCATTGCAAATCCAAGTTTCTTCTTAATGTGGGCATGTAATTTCACTTTTGTCTTGGACCATGTTATTAAAAGTTAAATCTCAAAAAAATCTCTCTTATTTATTTAGCTATCTAGCTAGAGAGCTAACCCTGTCTATCTACCTACCTGGGTGAGTTCATTATGGGCTTGGAGTTCAGCTTTTTAGTTAATTTGATAATGAACCCAAATATAGGTTAGTTCTAACAATCTCACAATTAGGAGTATTCATACGTAAAAAATATTCTGAGCTCCATTTTTGTCATCTAAAACTGATAATGCCAATGCCTACCTCTTAGAAATGTTATGCAGATGAACTAAAATAATTCATGAAATTAAAAAATAAAAAAGCCCTGGTTGGTGGCACATTGGATAAGGCCCCAGCCTGAGAACCCAAAGGTCACTTGTTTGACACCCAGACAGGGCACATAACCAGGTTGCAAGCCAGGTCTCCAGCCAAGTCCGTAGCTGCAGGCAGGTGAAAGGCAACCATACATTGATGTTGCTCTTCCTCTCTGCCTCCCTCCCTTCCCCTCTCTCTAAAAATAATAAATAAAATCTAAAAATAAATAAACAGAAGAAAAACAACTAAGTTATAGAGTATGCAAGTTGCTTAAACTGGCAACTTAGGAAAAAGGAAACAGGAATGGCCAATAAATAAGATTTCCCTTTACATCTTTTAGTGTTAACGTAAGTTTTAAGAATTGTTTTTTAAACATTTTAAACAGTGTTGCTACGGATATTCAGAAACAGGAACTCTCACTTGCTGTTGGAACTTTAGATTAAAATCCAGTTTGCACAACAATTTGTACCATAAATTTAAAGAGTGCACTCAATGCTTATCATATGACTCTTCTCTCAGGCAGGTCATATATTTTAGGAAAGTTGGCTTCACCCCAGGGTCTAGGGGTAGGGCCTACGGCTCCATACTTCATTTTATATATTACACATACATGGGTAGAAATTCTTCTACCTGCACATAGAAGAACCACAGGACTTAATGGAATCCAATTAGACAAGAGTGAAGACTTTTATTTGATGCACTGTTCCTTGCTTTTATTTTGTAGACTTAGGAATACAAATACCACCATGCACATCCCAAGCTTATCCTATTTGCACTTCATTATTTCTTCTTCCTTACTTACAGTGCAGGTGCAACATCTATAGTGCTCACCATTGTATACATAGAACCCAGTTCAGTGCCAGACACATGGTAGGTACTTAGTAAATATTTGTTGAATCAATGTGGTGTGAAACATGTAAGGAAGGGCCAGTAGGCAGGATCAAAACCAACAGTTGGCATAATCCACAAAGAGCAGAACTGACTGGGCATCATATACTATATATTCAGCCTGTAGGCCAAGAGGCAGATTTGGAGGATGAGCCAAACACAGCTCAACAATACCATAAGAAAAAAAAATTAGTGTGCAAATCCATTTATACATTAATGTTTTCAAGAGAAAATGAGGATTGGGGCAGGGGACATATATATGTATGGCTCTCTTACTATGTGCCAGGAACTACGCTAAAACTTGATTTGTATCTCATTCAATTATCATGACATCTCTCCAGGTAGGTAATATGATAGAACCTAGAACAGAGTAGGTGTTCAGCTTATTGAGTAGTAATAGTTGGAGAAATGAATGAATCCAAATATGGCTTGTTTTGGTTTTTACCTCTAATGTTACTTCCCCATGAAGATTGATTAGGTGCTTCTCATGAGCCAGCAAAAAACAGAAAGTAATTGTTGAAGCAATAAGATTAATCCTGGCAGATGATGGTCCATTGATCTGAAAGCTTTTTCAGAGCCTGATGTAAAGAATATTTTAAAAGTCCCACCTGATACTTGGAGCAAAGTTTAAATCATGGAGAGAATGGTAAATCCAACACAAGGAGGCTTCTGCCTTGACTACTACAAAGAGTAAAGATTTGGAAGATAATATTAACAGACCAGGTGAGACTAGCTAATAGAGCCCATTAAAATATAAAATATTCTGTTGTTAATAAAATTAATTTTAAAGGGGAAGACTAACTCTTAGTTATATCAGATATAGGGAACCAGTTCTGAAAACTGCCAATGGGAATGAAAAAGGAACAAATGCAGCCTCGCGAGGTTATAGAAAGAATAGACTGTAGTTAGTAGCATTGCCACAGGCAGAAGAATGGGTGAGAATGTGGGTGAGAATATGGGTGAGAATGTGGGTGGTAGAGCCAGACTTCTATGTTGTTATTCAATTGCCTCCACTGAATCTTTGACTTTAAGCTTCCCATCTGTAAAATGGGGATAATAATCAGACTTACCTTATAGGTATAGAGTGCAAAAAGTATTGCGTAGAATTTGACAAATGCTTAATAAATATTACCTGAAGTTATTGTCTAGGGCTCTAAGTTTAGAGTATGTCAACAGGAATGGCATAGTTGGAATAAAAATAGGGAAAGAATTGTGTGTGTATATAGAAAGAATTGGGGAGACAGTAGGGATTTGGCCAAAGAGGGTCTGCTTGCTGTTGGATGTGTGAATTTAATTTTAGCACGTGCTTATAATTACCATGTGCTTAGCCCAACTCAGAGATACTTAAAAGGAACTTACAAAACATAGCTTTCAAAGTCATGTCATTTTTCAAATAACTTCACTTATGGGCAATTCTGGTTTCAAAGTTGGACTCTATAATTGTGAACGCCTGTCACTGAATAGCATTTTACTTTTCTCCCAAACTTCATCTTATCTGAAAATAAAAAGGAATAAAACCAACCCTTAGAATTCTTGCAAAGATTAAACATAATTTAACCAAGGGCTTACCAACAGGCCTGGCATATAGGGGTAATGGTAATGGTAGTATAAATATAAATAAGTAATCATACTAATAATGTTAACAGCTGAATTTCTACCTGATGGCCTGGTGAGAGGCCCAGAATAGCAGCGTAAATTGTGCAGGAGATAAGTCAGAGGTCAGAATGGAGCCATTGTGCCAAATGGTCTCTTCCATGGCAAACATCTTCAGGATAAGGGGCAGTGTGGCTCCACCCACACATTCAGACTATGGCATGTCAGCTGGGTCACCTCTCTGTGACCGTGGGAGAGGCCTACCTTTTCTTTCTCAGCATATTGTCATCCTATCAGCCTCCCTTGCGGTTGGCAGTGGGCAGGTGACCAGGTCATAAGCACCTTTCAAGCCTGGCCTGTGTAATAATTTTCCATGGACAGTTCTGCCTTTCTCTATCCCAAGCTAAATGAGAAGAGTTCAAGGATGTAGATGAAGGTGATTCCCTAACAAAAAGTGCTTTGTTCCCTGAACGGTAGAATTGTCCTGTCTCCTCCCAACAAGTGTCATTAATCTATGACATGAGTGAGAAATAAAATATTGTAATTGGTCACTGGTATTTTAAAGTCCTTTGTCACAGTGGAGAAGATATCCTGATTCATGCTGTTAATAACGGCTTTGAACTTCTGCTTTGGCATTTTTTAAATAGAGCTAGTAAGAGCCACCTACCTGACAATTAGTCTTCCCCTATTTTGTTAATGGGACCCTAATTATGGTAGTTTAATTGATACACTTTTGCTTTAAGGGAGTCTGGGTCCATCCTCAGCTCTAGCCATGGTGTGTGTGTGTGTGGTTGTGTGTGCAAGTGCGTTGGACAGTTTAAGCCCCTTGTTATCCTCTCCCCCACCTGTCAATGGCTCAATGATGGGTGTAGAATAGTGACACACAAAGTCACTCCTCTGGGGAGCTTTTGGGAAATTTTCCTCTGCTTAAAAAAGAACTCAGCAGCAATATTTATTTCTCTTTTTCAATTTTGCACATTATTATGTAAGGATGCGGCACCTGGAACTACATTAGCTACCTTGTGCTCTTTGAGTGAAAAACCTGAAAGCCACAGCTGACAGGTTAGAGATAACAGAATCCAATGGATGTGGGGCCAATTCTGAAAGCATCTTATGACCGGAAGTGTTTTTTTGTGAGAAAAGCATGTTTTCTTGTGTTTCTACCATTCGCAATGGCTTCTTTGGCTACCTGTCAAAAACATCCCACCCAGTATTTTCATTAGGACTCAGTCAGTGTAAACATAAAAGTTGCCAGACATGTAGCATGGGATCAAGTATGTTATCATCATAATAACTACGTAATCATCGTCATGAAAGCCTGGATCTCCTGACTTCAGCCCAATACTTTTCTCTCCGTCTCACCAGAAAATAAAATCTCTCCTACTGTGACACATTGTGTTCCAAGGGGGGACGAAATGGCCTGAGATAAACAACCAGCATCTTGCCTCTTTTGGAAATGGAGTCTGTGGAGGAGATGGCATGGGGATGTGTCTTTTAGCCAGGGAGATGTTTGTGCGGTAAAATGAAACCGTTGGATAACAGGTGTCCTATACAAATAAGTGTATTGCTGGCTGGATAATATTTAACAAACACTCCCTTCTTATCAGAAGTCATTCAAGGCAATCGAGTAGAATATTACATGGCAAGCGGCAGATATGGAAAGAGTGGAATCCTTGAGGTTATTTTTAGTAATTGGTAAATAAGGGTAGCTGTAGGACCTCTCGCCATCCTGCTTCCTGCTATCGTTCTGGTTGTTCTAGAAGATGAATGCTGCTTTAAGGAAGATAATGCCATTATAAAGACTGTCTTCACCCCCCTAGTATCCAGTAAAGGGAATCTAGTCAGATATGTGTGATGAAGAAGCAGATGAAATAAGCGGCTGTTCTGGGCCATTGAATGACAATGAGAATGATTCGAAGAACCATTGCAGCATGGCAGAGAAGATGAAGTGAAAGAAGAGTAGGAGCTATATACTTTTTGCTGTTTTTCTCTTTATCTGTGTCTTTCCTATATAACCTCTCTTTAAACTTGATGCTCAAAGCAACCAGCGAAGTGGCCACTGTGATTCATGTTTAATAGACAAGGAAATTGATGCTCAGTGAAGTTGACCTGATTTATCTGAGATCACAGCCCAAATGTATAGTTGAGGGGCTTAAAATCAGCTAGGGAAGCAGGCTCAGACAGATTCAGTCCCGCATCCAAGTCGAGATGGACCCTGAGAGGTTAATCCTATCTCTGCCTTCCGTGTCTTTCTGCTCTACCATCTTTCTACAGATGGTCTCAATGCACTGCTTTCCTTGGTGCCAATCTGATTTCTAGCAAGCTTTGGATTAATTGACATCCTCACCTGATCCATTTTTCTCAGCCTCAGTTTCCTCATCTGTTAAAATGACAAAAAAGTCTCAAGGATGAGTTACCTGCATTGGATCTATGGAAGTAGTTTGCATTTTTATGAATCTGGGTGAATGCAAATGGCCTTGTTATTTCACTAATTAATGTCTGCTTGGAAATGCAAATATTAGTGCACAATAAATGATAAGGCTCATAGCGGTGGATGACATTAATTGCTTTTTAAATTTTTTCCCCCTTATCATCATCCCAGTTTATCTTCCTGAGTTACCTACCTCTGTAGGGGTTAGGAAAACAGATTTAAAAATCTAAGCAATAGGTTTCTATCCCAAGAGTTTGGAAACTGATCGATTGATGAATCATCTTACTTGGCATGCAGCATTCATACTAAATGTTTGACGCACAGGTGGAAACATGGGCTCTTTGAAATTTGAACTCAGTCCAGATCATGTCACCTGGTTGTGTGTGACCTGTTCCACTGGTCACCTGACCCTCTGGGCCCAACATCACCTGGAGCCTGAAATCTGGAAGTGGAAAGTCCTTGACCAGAGTCTGCGGAGAGAAAGTCATCACCTGCTTGGGCACAAAAATGCTGTGACTGCGTCACTGTTTGTTGAGTGGGATCAGTTAATAGTTGCACAGCGGGCCATCAAAGTCCCTCAGCAGCGCTGCTGAAGTTTCTGTAAAAGCTCCCCACACCTACGGAGGCCTTGGACTTTGAATCCCAAGTGTGCTGGGAGCCTATGAGTTTGCCATCTGGCTCCTGGTGGACTTTATTTGGTTCACCTGCAGTGGCCAAGCACTGACTTCATTCCCATTACTTTCGCCTGGTCCCTCTGGTCGAGGCACACTCCTGCCTCGGGGCTTTTGCGTGTGCTATTCCCTCTGTCCAGACACTTGTCCCCTGTAGATAATAGCATGGCTTGCTGCTACATGTCACATAGTTATCTACTTACAAATCACTTTCTTAGAGACCTTCAGGACTGCTCTCTTTCCCCTTGCCCTGCCTTTTTTCTTCACAGCGCCTGATTCCTTTGTATATACAGGGATGGACAAAAGCAGGTTTATTGCTATGAGCACCCAAAACAAAGAGTTCATTCTTGTATTGATTATTAACCCACTTTTGTCCGTCCCATGTTTAGTTGATTCATATTCTGTGGCTTGTCTTCTCCACCAAGACATGAGTTGCCTGAGGGCAGAAGCCCCATCTTTTTGTCCCTTGTGCCTATAATAGGACCTGGTCCATAGTAGATTCTCAAGACATGATTCTGGAATACATGAATAAAGGAATGAGTAAAGGAATTGTTTCCCCTCATTTTACAAGTAAAAAACCTGAAAAAGAGAGAGGAAATAAACTAGTCAAGATTAATAGCCATTTAGTGACAGAGTTGTAACACATTGATTTCCTAACTCAAAAATCAAAGTTTTTTTCTTCTATATAATGTTGTTCTCCAAATACATGGGAACTAAGACAGCCCTTGAGTTAGTTTTGTGTTCACCAATCTCTAACCATTTCATGTCTATGGAGACAACTAGATCTTTATGAGAGATAAGTGCTTATTCAGTAGGTTCTTATTGAATTTCTCTGCCTTATCACTCTTTCAAAGGCAACAGTGATGGAAAGTTACCTAGGCTATCTATTTCATTTTAAAAATACAAAGCATTTATTCCATAAATGTGAATATACATAATGTGTAAATAAAAATTAGTATTGTATTTCCATATAGAAATAGCCTTTAGTATATTTCATATATATTTAATAATTGGAATTATGCTATACACCAAATTTTCTAACCTATGTTGTTAAATGTTATATTTTAGACATGTTCTGATTCCACTAAAACTAACATTGTTTTAGGGGCTGCTTATATTTCAATAGCTGAGTGTCTCATAGTTTTACTTAATCATTTTCTTATTATTGATTATTAAGATTATTTCCATTTTTTATTTATTGGATTTCTAGGTTTTAGTTTTTTCATATTTCTAGGTTCAGTTATTGTACTAACATTTACATACTTGTCAAAACTACGCAGATAATGAATTTTCCAAGTTTTTACTGAAAAAGCTACATGTAATCTTAACAACCCTGTGTGGCAAGCTCAAAGCTTCTCTTTGAATCAACAAACTTTGGCGATTTTGCTCATTTGCCCTTCCAGTCTTTGAGGCTAGATGGAGAAGGTAAGAGCCTGCGGGCGGTGGTGCTGGCTGCATTGGGCAACTTGAGAACAAACAGAGGCTTGAGGAGTACGCGCTTTCATTTCTGCCTTGTGTGTGCAACTCTGGCCTCTGTAACCACGGGAATAGAAGGCCGCACTCACTTTTGTGGTACCTGCGGACCTCTGCACCTTAATGACGTAGGCACAAGTCCGACTAGGCTGAGGCAGTGGGGCTCAGCCCCAGAGTGACACTGAGCATTTCTGCAAGGCCAGGGCTTGGCCCTATCTCCCATGACAAGGGGACAGGGAAGAGCTCAAAGGGGTTCTCAGTCTGAAAAGGAACCCTGTGTTCAAATGGAGTGCGGCTTACCCTGGTGGAACAGTGCAGCCATAATTCTGGTTGGAGAAGGTCTTGCTGCTTACTTCCCATGCTCGCAAAGCTGTAATCAATGCCCCCTCTCCCTGTTGCCTCACATCAGTAATAGCTGCTACCATTGATCGATGCCTCCTATGTGGCATCATGCCCTACCAGGTGCCTTGAAAAGCCCTTCTTTAATGCTCAAGAAAGTCCTGAAGGTGATTATTATTGGCTGCATTTCCCAGGTAAAGACACCAAAATTCAGAGAGGTTAAGGGAGCTGCCCAAATGTCACACGGAACTGGGATTTAAAACTGGACTATTTGACTTCAAAGCCCAGGCATTATTGCATACCTTTGGTTTTGCAGAGCCGTGTATTGACACTTCCTTCTGCTCAAGTTCCATGATTCTCGGGACAAGCATCATGGGATATAATGTGTCAGATGTATCCATTCAACAAAGATTTCACTTACTGGTCACTGAGTCAGCACTTCATTTGTGCCAGGCTCTATACTGATTTCCACCAAGAGCGTTGAATAAGCAAACTACTTCCCCCTCCTTAAAAGAGAAGGAGGATAATCACTAAGAAGAACGAGCTATTTCAGCCTCCATCTTTAGGACCTGACTGCTGTATTCACGACAGGACCCAGCTCATCATTGACACTCAATATTTGGGAGAGAAAAGAGGAAACAGAAGGTTACTGAGCACTTAAAACCTGGTCTGAAGAAAGATGCAGGATCTGTTCTCAGCTTTACTTTGTATTTGCTGTGCAACTTTGGGAGTTATAATTAGGCTCTCTGAGCCTGCCTCCTTATTTGTAACTCAAGGATGATTATCTGCCCAATTCTACTCACAGGACTATTGTGGATTCGGTGCATTAACTATGAGTATTTGAGCTACTAAAAATAAAAATGTAAATGTCATCTTCCTTTTTTTCTCCTGTTTATATTGTTGTTCAGTTACAGTTGTCCCAATTTTCCTCTGTTGCTCTCCCCTGCCCTGCCCACACACCTTCCCCCACTTCCACAATCAGTCCCCACCCTGTTGTCCATGTCCATAGGTCATTTATAAAGTTACTTGACTGATTACTTCCCCTTTTTTCCCACATTATCCCCTCCCCTCTGGTCACTGTCAGCCTGTTCCTTGTTTCCATGACTCTGGTTCTATTTTGCTCATTAATTTTGTTCATTAGGTTCCTCTTATAAGTGAGATCATATGGTATTTGTCATTTGCTGTCTCTTCAGAAGAACCTATGCACCTCTATGTCCATAGCAGCATTATTTACAATAGCCAAGTGCTGAAAACAGCCTAAGTGCCTATCAGTAAATAAGTGGATCAATAGAACTGTGGTACATTTATACAATGGAATACAATGCAGCAGAAAGAAGGAACTCCTACCTTTCTTGACAGCATGGATAGAACTGGAAAGAAATATATGAAGGGAAGTGTCAACTTTCAAAGTGTTAGGAACTCTATTTGTTCAACCAGTCAATGTTTATTGTGTACCACATACCAGGTGTTGAATGAAGGGCTTGACAAATGCTATACATTTATCCTTTCAATAATGACACTGGGTTGATGTAAACATGTTTGAGATGATACAGCAATGACAATGGAAACAGAAGTCAGATCCCTGTCTGCCTGACGCTGATGTCCCAGCTCACACAGCTGATCAATCATTGGCCCCAGTAGGTTTTTAGGAAAGTTTTCCCACCAGAAACACGCCTCTAGGAACAGAATTTAAGCACACGTCCTGACAGTGGCTCACTGAGTTAGAACGCACCACAGGAAGTTAATTCATTTGCTATAAGCCAACCTGGCTACACAGCTTCCTCAATCCAGAAGTCTTTGTTACCTTCAGGCCTTCACCTGCCACATCCTTTCTACTCTGAATGTAAAGCCATCTTGCTCCAATTCTGTCTGCTCTGCCCACAGTCCTTTATATTTACTGGGGGGAGAGAAGGATCTATGCATATTGTGTATGAAATTTCAACCAAGTGCCCAACGCATCTGGTGAGAATGGCAAATCCTGAGATTTTCACATGCTGTGTAAAAATCCTTTCATTTTATTTTTATTAAATTTCAGATGTAGAAGATTATAATTCAACATCTATGTACTCCATTGAATGCTCCCCACCCGAAATCTAGCCTCCTTCTGTTATCGTCCATTGCAGTGTTATTTATAACAGCCAAGACACGGAAACAACCTTAGTGCCTGTTGATGGATGACTGAATGAAGAAGATGTGGTAAACATGTGAGGTCTGCCCAGAAAGTATTGAGCCAATGTCCATATAATTAAAAGTTTGTGCTGCCAATACTTTCAGGATAGATATCGTATGTAGTAGAATACTACTCAGCCATAGAGTAGTTGAAATATTGCCGTTTGAGACAACACGGGTGAATCCTGAGAGTATTATACTAAGTCAAATAAGTCAAATGGAAAAGAACAAAAAAAAAAACAGAATTTCACTCCTTGTAAGATATAAAACAAAAAGTAACAAGCAAACAGAAGCAAAGATACAGGCTATAGAGGGGTAAGGGGGTCACATCTTTTTCCTTAGCCCTTTAAATCTTTCAACCCCCTCACTGTTTCTGTGTCTGCTTCAGCTCACCCTCTACATTTGTTGCCAATATTGTATTGCTCTTTTTTGGACACACTTGAGCCTCCTCACCTTCCCTGGGACCTTTCTAATGCCAGGGAGAGTCATGGAACTTGTTAACATCATCTCCAGTTCTCAAATCCACCCTCACTGCCACCCAGCTCCAGGATGCCCAAGCCTCCCGCTGGTCCTTGAGTTCTCCAAGGTCTTTTCCAGGTTTTTCCACACAGGCTGTTGTCTTGGTCTGGACTCCTCTCCCCTTATCCATGTTGCTCAGGACTTGGGTGTAGAGGTTGAAACTGTGTGTTGACTTCTAGATTTGTGGACACTTCTTGCCCCTTAAGTCCCTTTATCTGTCCTTTCTCCACATGTATATTGGGAAGGAATTTGTTGTTGTGTCAGAAATCAGGCTAAATTTTTTGTTTGGAGCGGGCTTCATTCTTCTCTGAGAGATAATCCCTATTGAAGTAGGGGCTTCTTTTAGTATGAAAATACATCAAAGTTACCTAGGACTGGAGATGTTATTAGAAAAAATATTTTTAAAAGTTTGTGGGCCATGTCAAGGTTCTTCTCTAGACTTGGTCTGTGACTAGAAGAACAGAGACATTTTAGACGGTAAAGAGGCCAGATGAGGATTCCACGGTGGTCTTCATTTTTTTAACCCATCGTGGTCGGGGAGGGAAATATCCATGGTGTTTTATATATATCTCCTATATGTTCCACTGAATGATTGCAACAGGAAGTCAGAAGATTTCTGGTTGCTTGTGTCTTTCCCCATTGTTAATCATCCTGTCAGGGCAGTTTCATGCGTCTAAGCAAAAATATGGCAAAATAACTTTTTTGAGCAATTTTCTCATTATTTTCTGAGCCTCAGTAATTATTTTTTCAGAAAGCGATTAGGAGCAATGATTAGTTTCCTAGAAAATATGTTAAGTTTTAATTATAGGGTTTTTTTTTTTGTTTTAATAATTCATCCTGTGGATTATTGGATATTATTTAAAAGATATTTCCAGTAGTTTCCTTCGAAATATGAATAGACTTCACCTGTTTTTTCTTTTTTTTTCTTAGTATATTTTATTGATTATGCTGTTACAGTTGTCCCATATTTTTTTCCCTTTGCTCCCCTCCACCAGGACCCCCATTTCCTCCTGCAATCCCATCCACCTTAGTTCATGTCCATGGGTTGTGCATATAAGTTCTCTGATTTCACCCTTTCCTCTGCTCTTCTTAACTTTCCCTGACTATCTTGTACCAGTGTTTCCTAATCCCTGCACTATTTCCCCATTTCACCCCCTTTCCCCTTCCAATTGATCACCTTCCCAATAGTCCTCATACTTAGGCTTCTGGTCCTATTCTAGTTGTTTGCTTAGTTTGTTTTTGTTTTTATTTTTTTAGGCTCCACTGTTGATAGCTGTGAGTTTGTTGTATTTTTAATGTTCATAATTTTGATGCTCTCTTTCTTAAATAAGACCCTTTAACATTTCATATATAATAAAATAATGGTTTGGTGATGATGAACTCCTATAGCTTTACCTTGTCTGTAAAGCACTTTATCTGCCCTTCCATTCTAAATGATAACTTTGCTGGATAGACTAATCTTGGTTGTAGGTCCTTGTTTTTCATCACTTTGAAAGCTTCTTGCCTGTTCCTTCTTGCCTACAAAGTTTCTTTTGAGAAATCAGTGGTTAGTCTTATAGCAACCTCTTTGTAAGTAACTCTCCTTTTATTCCCTCTCTCTTGCTGCTTTTAAAATTCTCTCTTTATCTTTAACCTTTGGCATTTTAATTATGATGTATCTTTATAGTCATCTTTGGGTCTAGTTTGTTTGGAACTCTATATGTTTCCTGGACTTGTATGTCTGTTTTCTTCATTAAATTTGGGAAGTTTTCCTTCATTACTTTTTTACACAAGTTTTCAAGTTCTTGCCCTTTCTCTTCTCCTTCTGGCACTGCTCTGATTTGGATATTGTCATGTTTAAAGTCATCCTAGAGGTTCCTAAGCTGCTCCTCATTTTTTAAAATTATTGTTTCCTCATTCTGTACTGGTTGACTATTTATTTCTTCCTTATATTCCAAATTGTTGACTTGAACCCTGTTTTCCTTCCCTTCCCCATTGGTTTCATGGGTATTTTCCTTTGTTTCACTTAGCCCTAGCCTTCACTTCTTCTTCTATCCTATGTTTGTCATACTTAAACATATCTGTCAAGTCTGTGAGCATCTTTATCAACAGTGTTTTAACTCTGCGTCTGTTAGGCTGGCTATCTCCTTATCTATTAGGTTGGCTATTTCCTTATCACTTAGTTTGGCCACTGGGACCTTGATCCTTTCCCTTTTTTGAGCCATAGTTCTCTGTCTCTTCCACTTGACAGGCTCCTGTGTTTGCCTCTGTGTTTCAAGTAGAGCTGTGGCAACTGTTAGTTGTAAGGGGCAGAGCCTTCAGTATTCATCAGTACAGGTGACCTGTTTCACCACATTATGGAGCCATACGTGGGGAAGGGGTCTGAGAGGGAGCAATGTTGTTTGCTCAGCACTCATCCCTTTTTCAGGCACTTCTCCCATTTCCTGTATGGGACTGGCACCTCTCTAGCTATTGTCCTGGCTGTGGTTCTCTGAGTGGGTGGGTCTGCAGACATTCCAGGACCATGGGGGCCTCTAAACAAACAGACTCTGCTGAGAAACCAGCAATTTCTTCCTCTGCCCCAACCTCCACTGGTTTTCAGTCAGAAGCAATGAGGCTTTATTTTCCCCCTGGGGCTAGAACCATGAGCTTTGCAGTCTGGCCTGGTGCTGGGAGCACTCAACAGGTGTCCCTACTCATTTTTAATGTGTGACTGCGCTTTCCACTGGTCAGCTCCAATTGCCGTCCCACTGCAGTGGCTGCGCCGCCTAAGTGCTCCACCAAACAGCATTCTCTCTGTCCCGGTTCCACTCCTACTTGTCCAGATGAGTATTTCTTATTTATATCTTTTGTTTGTTGGACTTCCATGCAGCTTGATTTCCTGGAATTTCCGGTTGTCTCTAGTTTTGAAATAGATGTATCCTGTCTTAGTTGTGGAGGGAGATGCCTCCGTCTTGGATTCTCCTCCACCAGTTTCCTTTTGTAGCCATTTGCTGTGATAACATAAGCACATATATTTAGTTGTACCATGTAAAGTTAAACCATAGCCTTCAAAGTTGAAGTGCCTTGGTTTAATTCCTCACAATGATACTTAATGAATTACTAAATTAATCAATAATCAACCTCATTTTTCTTATCTGTAAAATTTAGATTATTATAATATATACCACACAGAGATTTTGTAATATTTAAATGAAATAATGTATGTAGTTTCCCTAATAGCATTAGTTGTTGGTACTGTATGTAACATACACAAGCACCTACACAAATAAGCATAAAAGAATATATATCTGAAGGATAAATATCTGAAGGTGGAAATTAGTCAAAATAAAGGTTTTATATTTCAGTAATGGAAAATGTAATCAAGACCTACTATGTCCCAGCCTTGAGTAAATCATGGCACTTACCCTCAAGAAATTTAAATTCTAGCAGGAAAGATAAGCTACACAATTCTACAAGCAGTAGCAGTAGGAAAATGAAAGAAGAGGAGAGTAATGGGGAAATGTCAGGGGAAGGAAGAAAGTGAAAAGAAGAAGGTGGAAAGGTGGATTAGATCAAGAGGTCGGACCTTCTTGATTGAATTAGTGTTCTTAAAATAATAGGAAGAGACCAGAGTCCCCCCACCCACACCACCCACCATGTAAAGGCAAAGCAAGGAGGCAGCTACAATATTACGATATATAAAAAATTAATACATTTGGTCATTCAGATGACCAAAACATATTTTTCATATATAGCTGCTCTTCATTCGTGGATTTTAACTCACAGCTTCCCCCATATCCATGGAACTTCCAAACTGTTGAAAGTAATGAAAGTGCCTCTTGTGATGTGAACAGGATAACTTTTGGACCCTATCCATGGGTGGGGGCTAATTTCTAGGAGAACCAACCACATAACTAAAGGTCCTCCAGGTAACTAAGAGGTCCTGAAGGTTGAATCCATGCTCAGTGGCCAATGATTTAATCAGTCTTGGCTACATAATGGAGCCTCATAAAATCCCAAGAAGACAGGGTCAGAGAGCTTCCAGGTTAATGAACATGTGGGGATTCAGAGACAGTGGCACTTGGAAAGTTCATGGAAACTCTGTACCCTTTCTTTATACCTTGCTCTATGCATGTCTTCCATCTGGTTATTCCTGAGTTATATCCTTTAGTAATGAACCAGTAATCTAGTAAGTATGTTTGTCTGAGTTCTGTGAACTACTCTAGCAAATTGGTTGAATTTGAGAGTGAAGTCCCAAGAACCTCTGATTTATAATTCTGCCAGTCAGTCGGAAGTATAGCTAACAACTTGGACCTGCAATTGGCATGCTGTAGCTGGTTAGTTAGAAGTGCAGGTAACAACATGAGCTTGCATCTTCTATCTGAAACCCAACGAGGGGGCATTGGAACCTCCAATCTATAGCTGGTTAGTCAAAAGCACAATGTTTTTGGGCTTAGGAATGGTATAGTGAGTTTCGGGGGCAGGTCAGTTTTATAGGACTTACAGTCTAATAGGATCCCAGTTAAGCTGTGGGATCTGACACTAGCTATTCTTGGTAGATAGTGTCGGAATGAAGGTGAATTATAGGACACCCAATGTCCTGCAAATTGCTTGTTGGTGTGGGGAACCAACCCCCACCCCATGCCACATGCACATTGGAACTGGATCCAGAACACCATGTAGTGCTAAGACAAGGTCATTCACCAACCATACCAGCATCCAGATCTTGGCCTTCCTAACCTCTAGGACCATGAGCAATAACTGTCTGTTGTTTGAAAAACCCAGGCATTGGCAATTTGTTACAGCAGACAAGGAGCTAAGATGCCAATCCTTCACCCAAAGCGAGAATGGTTTCTGAAATGTGGACTACTCACATATTGATGTGTGCCCTGTGATGTGCCAGTCATCTCTTTAGAGGTTTGAGAACAGAGGAAAGTGAGACTAAGCTGCCTCTTAGACTTTTGATTTGTGGCAGAAATGTTGACTTGAAGTTGAGATAGAGAACTACCTAGCAGGTTTCAATATATTGGAAAGGTCTGGGAAAGCAGTTAAGATTTGAGAAGTGGGTGGCTGACGGTAACTCATTGGGACAATGAGAGTGTAGTTATTTGCCCAAAAGGCTGCATATCTAATGACAAAGGAAGTTGACTGAACTCAGAGTCTGAAAGAGTATCAATACCAGAGGGGTGAAAAGCCCAAGATAATAAGATGCCCCTTCTGCCTTTGGCCATTTCCTCTGATACACTACAGTTTATGAATGTGCCTTTTCAATGCTGCTGTCCTGAAATACATGGATATTTTAAGTCCAGACAGAGCTGAATTTTCACCTATCTTTTCTTCACCTTTCTTATTTCAATGTCTATAGCGACATTAATGTAGCTTGTGCCCATATTACTGTTCTGTCAGCCGTATTCCACTATTGACTCATTTTGAATTTATAGTCAAACTAAAACCCCTGAGTTGTGTTTATATTAACTGTTAAAAGCCACGGGTCTGTAAATTATGCTAGTACAGTTGCTTTTTCACCTTAAATGTAAGTCTTGTCTACATTTAACTTTGTATCCTTTTTTCCTTGGTTACCTAGATCAAGAAAAAGATGTTATGTTTTATTGCTTTGATGTAATAAGTTAGGTAAATTATTAATAAAAATTATCCAAAATATGTTAATTAAGAACTGTGTTTTAAAGGTTTAGGCTTCAATTATATGGATGATTTTAAAATGTCGTTATTTAATTAACTCATTCTACTAATACATCCTAAGTATCTGCTGTTTGCTAGGCACTGTACTAGGGGTTAGCAGTTAGGATTGTAAATAGTCTTGTCTCTTCCCTCATGGGGTTTGTTCTCAATTGAGGAAGATGAACAGAGGGGAAATAAATAGAGATATACAATCAGTGTAAGTGCCATGAAGGAAAAGTATAAGCTCCCATGAGAAAGAATGACAGGGGAATTTCCATTAGATAGGTGAGTCAGTGAAGCTTTTCTAAAAAAGTGTCATGAAGCTAAGCTTAGAAGCGTGAGCAGGTCTTAGTTGAGTGATGATGAAATGGATCAGGTTAGGCTTTAAGACAGGGACAAATGGGAGATTTTGAGGCAAGAGAGTGATTGTGAGTCTGAGGACCCAAAAGAAGGTTAAAGTTATTTAAGGGCTGCAAGGCCTGGACCCACAGTGGGGCTGGTAAGTGAAGGAGAAGCCAGGTCATCCTAGTATAACATGTTAACTTTTTTGTTTTATTTGTTTTGCCAAGTGCAATGGAAAGGCATCAAAGGGTTTTTAGCAAGAAAGTGCATTTTTATTTTTGAGAAATATGAGTCTGTAGGGTAAATGAGAAGGTCATTGCTAAGGTTCAGGTGAGTGATGTTGGTGGCTTGCACTAGAATGGTTGCCGGAGAGATTTGTAGATTTGTAATATGCTGTCAAATGATGTGTTGATAAAGGTACAACTAATAATGGCCAGGTTTTTGTCCTGTCAGCTGAGGGGAGGGCAATCACATTTCCTAAGGTAAGAACAACAAGGGTATTCACAAATTTACAAAAGCAGGTCAAAATTTCCACACTGCTAACTAGAGGTACAGATTTTTAGAGGCCTTAACACAGAGATGAGATTTAAAGGCAGTAAGTAAGATTGTATAGGGAAGCATATAGATCAAAAATTGGCTTGAGGTGAATGCCTGAGACACTGAGAAGAAAGAAATGGAGAGAAGGAAGAGTTGGACCACAGTTGCTTGAAACACAAGAGAAATGGGTTTTAGAAGGAGGATGTGATTCAAAGTTACCGATAGGTCAAGTAGGCATTTTTGCACCAAGTGCTTACTTCATAAATATGAAGACCTTGTGTGTAGATATGATTTTCTTTATATTTGGGCCCCAGACCTTGTCTAGTATTCTCACATAGAAGATTCTTAATATATTTTTGCTAAGTTAACTATTTGACTCATTTTGAGTAGAATAGCAACACTTGATATCTTGTCAGAATTTGCAGAATGTTTTTAATGCATAATTAAAATTCATAATGATACAGTGAGGTATTTATTATCAGCCCCATTTTCCAAATAAAGAATTGACTTCCTGGAGAAGTTATGTTTCTTGCCGGAAGTCAAATGTTCAGTGGGATGATATGACTGGGACAATTCTATTGTTTATACCAACTTTCCAGTTTACTTGGGATGATGGATAAATAAAGTTGCATGACTAGCTATTAACATAGATTAGCATGTATTATACTAGCATATGTTAAGATCGATCTAGCTATCTATCTATCTATCTATCTATCTGCATGTAATTGCAAGTGGCTGTGTGTGTGTGTATTTATTTCTCAAGACCAAAAAAAAAAAAAAAAAAAATCCAAGACAAAAATCCTGGGATTGGCAGTCAGCTCCCAGAGATGGTAGTCACCTTTTCTTTTCCAGGACAAAGAGGGAAGTGATTCTAAACAGTGAACTCTGGGTGTAGACATCATACAGAGGACAGACTTAACATGCTCTTGATATAGAGGAGGCTGCCATTGCATGTTGAGAATTTGAGCCACATTCACACATGGGAAACAGTGCAGCTGCAGTGACATCTTCAGAGAAGGAGTACAATAACCTAGAGGAAGGGAATTAGTCATTCATCACCTTCTTTGTCTCACATTGTTCATCTGCTGTTAATAACGGTTAACGGATGAAAGGATTCTCTCCCCCCACGACTTCCAGTTCCCATCACATCTGAAAATCCACATCCAACAACCCCAAATGCAAGGCATGTAAGAGTCAGGAACTTTGCTTTGGCTCAATGGGTTTTATCATCATTTCATATCTAAAACCTGCTTCTTCTGCAGCATCCCTTCTCTTGATTTCTTCCCAGCTGATTTGGGAGTGAACAAGCTCATAAAGGATTCTTTCTCCCTCAGATACATATTTTAAAAAAGAAGATCCTCATGCTCTTTTGTTCTTGTAATAACAGGACTTTGTTCTTTTCCAGAATTTTGATTCCTGTAAAGTTCTAGCAGAAAAATCACAAAATAGAACATAAAAACTCCCTTTGTGTCTCTTGGAACCTATGTTCTAAGAAGATGCAATCTGCTGCTCACTACATAAAATATTTCCAAATATGTGACTTTAGGTAAAGGATCCTAAAGATGCTTTTGGATAGCAGAAGTGCTTAAAATAAACTAAGCAGGGTCTTTACTCTGTAGTCTTTTAATGGCTTTGTGGATGTGGAGAATGTTTTCCTAGTGTTACCTTTAAAGACTTTAACAATGGGATTGTGTTATAAACCAAAAGGAGCTCTGCCATTCTTTGAGGTTCTATAAAAAGCTCATAAAATAGCACACAATGATAGGCTCAGAATACTGTTAGGCAACATTTCCCAATGTGTGTTTAGCCCTGTAAGTGGCTGCTACAAGAAAGGATTCCACTGGTAAACTGGGACGCAATCCAACCACAGGCTCTTCCTGGATAATATAAAATCTAGTTCTCAGTTCTAAGAAAAGCTTATGTTTAAGAAACCAGTTCACTCTGCTTTATTCTATGCTTTCCAATTTCCTTAACCATAGGATTCTTGAGTTGCTTTTGGTTTTTTCCTACAATAGGAGTGTGTTTCATTGAACACTGATTTGGCAAAATTGAACACAAGTAGTGCTGAGCTTAGGAAGAAGATTTGGGTTCAAAGCCTGGCTCTGTCATTTTCTAGGTTACTGCCCTAGCCACTTGGAGATGAGTGAGCTTGGACAAGTCATGTTAAACTCCAAAGCTCATGGAAAGGATCATGCTTGCCTCAGCAGTCACTGCAAGGCTTAAAAGAGGCAACAGCAGGGAAATGTCAATCACAGTGTTTGGGGCAGAGTTAAAGCCTACAAACATTAACTAAATCCAAATCTGAATCACTGCACTGAAGGAATAAAAATTAAAACAAACAAACAAAAGGCATAGGCCATAATGATGCAGATGCTTATGGCTGGCTTTGAGAGACATCAAACATCACACACACACACACACACACACACACACACACATATACACACCCCCAACTCATCCCCACTCCGTGCAAGATCACATGCCTCTATATACACTGTCTAATTCTTTGTAGCAGGTGTATACAGTAGAAATGCTTAAGTAACTTGGCACATGTCCTTGAACGCTTTCAGTCCTTTTGTAAAGCTGGATGAGTAAGGTAGATTGAAAGCCAGGCATTTGCATTGAACTTCCTTGAGGAAAAGCATCCTGGACCTGGAGTGCTAAAAAGCTATTCAAATACTTTCCTGAGAGATGCAAATTGTTTTCTACATGCTGAATAGAAATATCATGCCACTCCATTACAACATTAATGTTGGGCCTGGTCACATGCTGAGCATTTATTTTTATGCTGTATGCAACAGAAAAAAAAACATTTTGCTCAGAAAGCACTTGTGACCTGACAGGTTCAAGCTAAAAAGGAAGTTTGACTTCCAGCTCTCTTTCACTTTTAAAATAAGTGAATGCATTTTTTTTTTTTTTTTTGATCGGCAAGGAATTAAATTTTTCCACTGACTTCTAAACAGAATCTCCTTACACTAGGGAAGTCCAAGTCAACCCTGCATTTGAAAATTAGCATACATTTACCAGACTTCCGACCAGAATGGAAATCCCTAACTGAACTTTTAACTGCACTGCACAATTCTGTCTTTGAAAATATGTTAACCAGCTTTCTGGGAAGGGTTATCTTGTCCTTGCCTGAAACTGGAACACATTAGTCACCAGCAGATCTTATTAAAATCTAGCAAAACAGTGGGTAAAATAAAATCTCTGGTTGGTCCACTTAATTTGACTAGAACTTGTCAGTTAGGTTCCCGAGAACAGTCTGAATCAAGAGGCTGGATTCAGTGGGTGAGAAACTCACTCAGTAACAACTTACACCTTCAGGCATTTCCAATAAGAAGGGGGTGACATTTTCTCCAGGCAGGTCTGGAGTCTGGAGAAGATGACTCAGATTGGCAAACTCCCTCAGACACTTGACTTCAAGGCCATGAATGTCAAATGTAAGAGTTGGTGTTGTTGCAGTCAGCCAAGTGCCATGTTAGATCTATGCAATGCATCTGAGCATAGAGCTGAACTGAGTCTGAAGGAGGGCTTTCTCCATATAGGTGCAGCCTGAAGCCACTTTGTAATGCAAATCTGTCCAATCAATACAAAAATCTAAGCACTTAAAATAGAGGCTTGTGGTCTTGACCCAAAACTTCACGGAGAAAGGCTGTTGCTCAAGTCTACAATTTAGACAAATTACCAACTATGACCTCAGAGTCTAAGGAAAGGAAAAGAGGGTGAGACTAATATTTATTTAGCACTTTCTTTGTTTCTTAGAGGCACTGTGTTAAGCAATTTGCATACATGCTCTCATCAGTCTGTTACAACATCTGAGGTAGGCATCCCCATGACCATGTCATAGAGACAGGGAGAATAAACAACTTGCTAAAGATTACACAGGGAAAAAATCAGATTCAGTTCTTCTCATTGTAAAATCAGGGCTTTTCTCTTCTCTCTGGAATCTTCAACATGTATTTTATCAGTCAGAAGTCTGGGTATTATTTAGATGTATAGATGCCTGTCAATTTGCTTGAGTTACTTCAGCATGTAGGTCTTTGTTCCCCTAAGTTAAAAAAAAAAAAAAAATATCTAACATGATTAAATGATGAAAATGGTGCTAGAAACTTGACATATGTGATTTTTCATCTCTGTCAAAAGCCTATGACAAATTCTAGCTCTCCTTTTGCAGATGGGGAAACAGAGGTTCACAGCATTCTCTGCCCAGCAGCATGCAATTCATAGGTGGCAAGGCCAGGATTTGAGACCAGATTAAATATGCATATACTCTAAGCATCTGTTTTATAAAATTGTTCTGGCTTTGTTCATGCTGTTCAGAAATACAGCTGCACCATCGCTGGATCTAATACAGAGCTTCAGGGAGAAAGGTGGTTGTTTTCTGAGGGTTTTTTGTTTGTTTGTTTGTTTTGGGTTTTTTTGTCCATACATACACTATAACAATCTACTTCCCAAATGATGAGGTTTGATTCTGGGAATCAGTTTGCAGTTCAGAGTCTACTCTGGTTGATGGACTGTCATTAAGATGATGAACTTACCAGTCAAAGCCATGGCCTACAATTTATGTATTTATGTTGGCAGATCAATTATCAAAAAAAAAAAAAAACAAGTATTACTCAACAGAACTGCTTGCCCTCAAAGAGGCCGGTGGACAGTGAAGGTGGCTTGGGAGCACATGCTGATACACGAGACCTTAACCACAAGCATGATTACCCAGAGTGGGAATGAGGGGTGTGACTTCCTCACAACTTTCCTTTGCCACTGCTTACATTGCTTCATCAATGTAACCAACGTGAAACATGTCATTACAACTTTTAAATCCCTTTCACTGTGTTCCAAAATCTGAGCAATTCTTTTCATTAACAGAATTGCTTTTGCTTTTCAATGACATGTATGTGTTTCATAAGTGACATGGTCATCTTCTCTGCACTTGGACAGGTCGAAGCCTCAGATAGATAAGGATGAGTGTGCAGAGGAGTCTAATGTATTGAATACTTCCCTGCAATCAGCCTTAGTCTCACTGGTTCAACCTAATAGAACACAGAGACTCGTCAGAAAAATGAAATCCATAGATTGAAGCACTACACTCTCAAAACTCACATTTTAGCTCCTTTCCCAAGACTTCATATTTTTCATTCTTGTGCAGGAGCTTTAAGGAATCTGGAAAAAAGAAAAATGATCAGTTGCACTTCATAGTTGTATTTAGCATCAGAAATTCTGGGATTAAAATTCATTTTCCAAAATTGCTAACCGGGTACACATGGAAAGGTCACGGTATCTCTCTGGATCTTCACTTGCTAATCAATCCAACGGAGGCACCAATCCTTTTTTTGTGGTGGACACACAATGTAATATACAGACCATATATTATAGAAATCTACACGTGAAACCTATATAATCTCATTAACGTCATCCCAGTAAATTTCATAATAAATAAATAAATAAATATGGCAACCTGTAATTGGTAAGAATAATGTGCTCAATAGTTAAAATCCAGAAAGTTCATGTTAGCCACCATGTGGTGCACATGAGGTCTGACGCTCTTTGCCCAAGACCAAAGATCCACATCTACTCTCTGTCTTCTTTCTCCATCCTGTTTGGTCTCCAAATTTCTTTACTTGTTTCACTAAAAAAAAAAAAAAAAAAATGCTTGCTGACTATTGTGTAAAAGATAACTGATTTAATTATTTTAATCTAAACAAATGAAGCAAAACCTCCCATGTTGGAATTGGCTACTGGCATCTCCAAAGTCTGAGGTGTTAAGACACTCAATTAAAATTGCATGTTAAAGAGTAGGTTCATGGAATTTTGAAGACTGTGGAGGAAAGGATGTTGTGCGACATCAGAGTCAGTGTCTTTGTTTTGTAGAGAAGGTATTGAAACAGGGACTAGCTACAGATTGCTCCATCCTGAGTGTCAGTGTCAGAAACCAGGGTGCCTGACTCTAGTGCATTATGTTCCCGATGACATAGTTTAACTTTATCAGTTACATCTCCTGCCATTCTCCCTCTTGCTCACTAAGATCCTGGACCTCCCAGGGTTGCATACAGTGTCACTGAGCAAATGAGAAACAGGCTGCAAGAACACAGTACACCAGGGCACACAGTCTCATGACAGACCATTCTCATGACAGACCATAAACTGACTTGCCAGAACATTCTCATTTATGCCAAACCTGTTTCTACCTCAGGGCTCTTCTACTCTTTCATCTTCTTGAAATACCTGATCTCCATCTATTCCCCTAGAAGGCTCCCTTTCTTTCTTCAAATTGTTCCTTTTATGAGAAGCCAATATCTACTGCTCCACCTGAAATCCTTAATCCTGATATTATCCTCTGTATCAGTGATTTTCAACCAGGGCACCACAAGAATTAAAACGTGCAATACCTGACAATTTTGTTGGGGGCATTGAACTTTTTCCCTTAGACTGTCAAATAAAAAATGACAATAGCCAACATAACAATAGTCATCAGTGTGAATGAATCAAAATTATGTCTATATTTTTGTCAGATTGGCAAAAAATATATTTTTAGAGTGCTGCAGAATTTTAGTAACTACTTTATGTGTGCCATGAGATTTTAAAAAAGGTTGAAAATTGCTGCTCTATAACTGTGCTTTAATTTTTTCATAATCCTTATCAGTCTTTAATATTATATTGGTGTTATTTATTTTTACATCTCTTCCTCTATTTGAAAAAGAGTTCCAAGAAAATAAAAACATTTTTTTCTTGCATTCTTTATCCCCAGTTCCTGGAAAGTGTCTGGCATATTATAGGTGTTTGGTATATTATGCTCAATACAAATAAGTGCATGAGTTAATGAATGAGCTCTTCCTAGTTTTCAGAGGATATCTTTTTTTTCCTATTTTTAGCAATGAGTGTCAATTTAAGTGTTTCTAAGAAATCAGTTGATCATAACCTCAGTTTGACACACTTAATGCCAACTACCTCTTTTTCTCTTAATCCAAGGTTGTACTGTTTTTTGACTCTCATTTTACAGGACAGTACAGTATATGTAACAGTAGACTCCACATTTCTTCTTGGAATATAACAGCAGATTCAGAGGTTGACATGCTGTTTGTGCATTATATCTATTTCAAATTAGTTGACATTGAAAAGAAACCTCACCTTGTCTTTAATGTTAGTTATTGATACTCGGTTCACATGATTCTGCTGACAGGAATGCTCTGAAGCCAGACTGTGAGCCTTTCTGTTCATGGAGGTCCAGCAAATGGTATCATTCTAATTACATTGTCTACTTTAAGCCCAAAATGTTGATGGATAGTGGGCTAAGGGTCCCACTGAAAATATACTGGCAGGACTTCTTACCTAGTATGATGTTTTTAATTTAGCTCAGTCTTTATTTTCCAATCTACCTTCTTTAGTCACTTCATTTAAGGGGTTATTATTCATACTAAAAACATCCCTCCCCCTCCCCAGCCCCCATAGCAGAGAAGAAGAGTCTAGAGAAAACAGTTGGTGCAAAGGCACATTCAGAAGCAACCCGAGCCAGACACTGTCCTCTGTACGGAGCCAAATCCATCAAGCAGAGAGATGAAACAGGAAAATATACTCTTTAATCAGTGTCTACCCACAGAAAGTGGTTTTCAAGAGAGAAGGGAATACTTGGGTCTAGACAAGTGTCTTCTTGTCCCTCGAGGATTTCTTGTAGCCTTGAGGGAAAAGTTGTTTGCAGATTAAGTCCTTCCGCATTTTAATTTGGCATAAATTTTATAATATGTGTGTGTGTGGTTTTCAAAGACTGAGTTATTTAGCCATTGACAAGTCTGGACTGCAAGGTCCTCAGAGGGCAAAATCAACATGCAGAATTTGCACAGCACCTGGAGTAGATTCAGGCACTTAGTAGGGTTACTCTAAGTGTTTGTAAAGGAGCAAGTAAAGCAAATCAGTGAGTTCATTCTTCCTACTTGATTATTTACAGTAAGAAATGATATAATAATTCTATCAATGTAGTTACTTGGATTTATCCCAGCCCCTTGTCTCAACCTGAGAAAATGTCAGACTTCTTGTAGAATCAGTAGAGGGCTCCACGGTAAAATCATCAACCTCCCTATCCAGTCTGCTCCACTCTCTCCTCACAGGTGTGGTTTCCATGTGCACTTCCTTAAAGGCCTGCATACAAAACCCTGTGGCAGAGTCTTTTTCCAGGAAACCCAACCTAAAGCACCATTCCAAGACTAAAATTTCTCAGTTTTGAAAATATAAAAGATTCTCTTTACCCTAGAGGTATGTTGTGAAGATTAATGGTAAAAGATAGAAAAGAAATGTCATAGTTGACCATCAGTGAAGGTTCTTTTCTCATAATGTAGACTATGTGTTAAGTCTGCCACAGAATAAGTGGTCAGCACCTACTTAAGCATGAATGAGAGTATAAATGTCTATTTAAGTGGAATATCCACAATAACTAAATCCATGGAGATAGCAAGTTAGTGGTTGTCAGGGAGTATGGGGAGTAACTGCTTTATTGGTATGCACATTATCGTTTTGTGTCCTTTTTTTTTGAAGTCTATAATGTGATAACACATCAAAACCGAGGTGATCAAATACCAAACCATCTCATGTGGACTCTGTAAATAAAACTCAAAGTTCAATTTTGGTAGCGTTTGCTTGCAATATGTTTGAGTTTCTCCCCATATTAAAAGAGAAGCCCAGCAATCACATCAGGCTCTTTTTCTCTCTTAGGGCTGCAAGAATTTTCTCTTTACAGTGTCTTGAAATAGAAACTAGGCTAGTTACCTGTCCTGGCAGTAGTTGTGAAGGTTCTCTAAGAATCATCGATGCCTATTTTCATCTATGTTCTCAAGCCTGACACTTAGACCTACCTCTAAAGAAAAGCCAACACTTTCCATTTTCCCAGTACTCATTTTCCTTGGAGAGAACACTAAAATCTTTATTAGGTTTTTCTCTCATGTTAGGCAACAGAGTTTACAAATGACACTTGATCCTGTATGTCTTATGCATTAAATTTAATATTTAATTAATGGATTTGAGGCACCATAGTGAATTTCCATGCCTTAGCTTCCCTTCCTGTAGTGTGGAAGTAAATTACTTTTGGTGATGAAACAGTAGAATTTTTTTTTAATATGGTGTAGACACATTCGCTTAAATAAGCATTTCATTTTCCATGGATCCTTGATGCTAGGAAAAGAAGGGTAAGAATTAGATCTACCATTTTTTGAGTAATCTTTCATGGACTAAGGCCATATATTTGGTATTTGTTATTTATTGTCAAAATGTTACATAGAAGAAAACCAACCCAAACAAAAAGCATTTATTTTCATAACCATGGGATGTGACTACATTTGGCAGATCTAGGCCAGACTCTCTAAGGTGGCCCTTGTATAGGCTATGGATCTGCTGGGCTTGGCTGTGTGTCTGTTCCACAGCCCGGGATCAAGGGGCCATGGTACCTGAAATAACCCATCCCAAAAGGGAGATACAGCTGCATACTCTAATTCTCTATCGTGCTCTGTACTACTCTCCGTCATCACCTCTCTATAATTACTTAGTGTCATCTGTTTACCTGAGCATTTGAAGGGCAATAGGTCTTAATCACCTCTGTATCCATTATACCTTAGAAGTTGGTTGACACACAAAAGGCACTCAATAAATGCCTTTGGGTTAGCAGATACCTAAGTGAATATAATCTGCATAAATCTATACCAATACGTTCAAAAGGATTGTGCTAAAATGATAAATGGTTGAGTTACAATTTGTAATTAGGACAAGCTTGACCTGCTTGAGCAGTTGTGGAGTTCTTTGAAGTTAACATCACTGAGTGCAGATGACAAATGATCCTTTCCTGGCAGCATCAGTGCTGTGCCTTGGGCCGAATGGACCACTGGTCTGACCCGTAGTGCTTTGTCCTTATATTCGTGCTTGGGAGCATAATGAAGTAATTGAAAGATTGCAACAAATATCCATGCATGGCTTTTAGCTCTTTAAAACATTGTGTTTGGAATTAGGAAAAAATGATCTTTTATCTACAAAGTATTAAACAAAACCCTTCCACTGTATCACCCAGTCACTCCCTAGAGAGTAGTTCAAACCAATTCCGTGAAAGGCAATCAGAAGGCATTTGTGGGGAGTACCAATAGTTGGTTTGGAGAAGCCCCGCTTCAGACATGGCCATAGGAATCATGAAGACTTGGGTTTACTACTTTCTACAACTTTTAGAAGTAGATGATGCTGGGCATGTCATTTAAGTTCTTGAAATCTCAATCTTCTCATCTGTAAAAGGGAAATAATAATATCTACATGTTAGATTAATTGTGAAGATGAAATAAAACAATGTAGGTGCAGTACCTGGTGCTCTCTTACTTTTTTGAGGTGAAGCCATTTTTTTTTTTTAATTGTGAGATTATTCTTTTTTAATGGAAAATGAATGGAACTACCATTCTCTTTATTTAACTTTGTTTTGGGTTTTCTATAGAAGTATCTTTATTTTAGTATCTTAATTATCTATCTAAAATCTATTTACTATCAGTATGACATGGGTAATTGGTGTTAAATTGTTTATAAGGTAATTGAATTCTGATTCATTTATGGCCAGTTTCAGTGGCTCAGTTATTCAATTCTGAGCTTCATTTTTTATTTCCTTGAGTGACATTAAATTTTTGAGTTTATTGAAAGTGTAATAGTCTATAAATTCTATATTTTTATCTACTTATCACTATTATTTATGCATCCATCCATAAGTCCATCAAAATAACTTTTCATGCCATTCACAAAAATTTAACAATAAATTGACCATTCATGTTAACTTGAGATTACAGGTAAACAACTAAAATTAACAAAAACATTGTTAACACTAATTACAATGAAGATAAACACTACAGTAGTGGATGAGAGACATCTACACATTTTATATAGTTAAGTACATTATTTGACCATACAAAATTGAACTGGTAGCAAAGGTATATGAAACATGCTTTGAGCTCACCCCAAAAAATGAAAATTATTAAGTTAGAGAACTGTTATTAATATCTAACCAGTCAACATAAGAGTATTTTAAATACTAAGCTCCTTTGACATATTCAAATGCCATTTACTTTATGAAAATCTAATCTACCTAAAGGATTTTTTCAAAAACACATACATCCTATAGATTAAGCCAGTGTGGTCTTATTTACTATTCCTATTAAATATAATCCTCTATTTGTTCTTAAAGTATAATTTTAGGTCTCAGTTCATTTTATTCTGAATTTAGCCTCTAAGGAGGCAGCTAGTTCTCCAACCTCATCTTGCATTTTCACTGCTGTTGCCATTATCTTAGTTAAGGTTCTTGGGAATTCTCTCTTGGTGATTACAACAGTTTCCTAGCTGCCAGCCTGCCTTCACAGCCACCCTTCTTCAATCCAAACATTATCCTAATGACACACTGACTTCATGAACTTTTTATACACTCTGTGAAGGAGATAATGGAAACTACACCAATATTTGGTAGGTCCTGAGGGGATCAGTGTTTTATACCACTCCAAGATATGCCTTTGGGAATATTGATTTCCCCTGGTGATTGAAAAACAGAAGACTCAGCAAGAACCATTGGGCCGCCTCCCTTACCTGCCTAAAGGAATTCAAATAATGTAAGATGACCTGCTTCAGAAAGGGAATCTTGGCATTTTCACATTCCATTATTCACCTTAGCTTATTTGAATTAAGTGTGGCAGATGAGAGGACCTAAGGGGAAAAAAAAATCTGTTTCCTGTATTTCCCTGTGTCCCATTATTTCTGGGTTGCTCAAGCAAGAATTTGTTTATCACATGTTTACTCTTTCTCTCACCTACCTGTAAACTTCCTGCTCTTCCCTTGAAATCCCAGGCCCGGTACCACTTCTTTTTAGTCCAGAACAGCATATAGACTTCAACTGTCCAACGTGTCTTTGAATCTCATATATTATGGCACTTCCAAATGTACATCTGTAATAATTTCTGTTTTTAAAATTTTATTGTTGTTGTATTACATCCATCCCCTTTTTGCTCCCCTCTGTCCCCC